>OMOT01077925.1:0-30239 GCA_900312575.1 Acanthochaenus luetkenii
CAGCAGCAACAACAATGACCACAACTAATACTATTACTGCTACTAGTAAAACTACAACACAAACAGAAACTGATCAAATGCATAAGTCTGGTCTAAATGTGTTATTTAAGCTTCTTTGCAAGTTATGCTGTGATCATTTTTTAGTTTTGTGCTCTCTCTACTCCTCTCCTCTCCTCTCCTCTCCTCTCCTCTCCTCTCCTCCCCAGATAATGTATTCTGATATTCCAACAAGGTGATAACAAAATTGCCTGACATTTTCAGATTTATTGCTGTATTTTCTTATTATCGCCAAAGAAATATAGGACGATTCTATCCCATAAATCATATTGAGGGAGCAATGCAGACACTATTGTGTTTAGCCCATTCCTCCCTTTTTTGGATTAGAAATAAATTGCTGGCTCATTTTCGAAAATGGATACGAAACACTGCTGCTGCAGACACGTGAAAAGGAAGTGTTTATCAATGGATGGATTTCCTGAGCGTTGCTGCAACATAAGGATCAATTGCGATTAACTCTCATTGGTTCTGACAATGGACTCAGATGCTTCTGTAGTTTGCTAAATTTGTTTTCTCTCTTCTCTCTCTCTCCGTGTGTTTTTCAGAGTGTCTCACGCCATTGTTTGATTAGAGTGCACACACTTTGTGACCGAAAAATGTGCTTTAATGTCATGTAAATGTGGAGGTTTTGTGTAAGATTTATGTGTACGTGTCATGGCAATGTATGTTATGACATACAGCATTTATGTTTGTGATTTATGTGCCAGCCTTGCAATAAGCATTTCCATGGCCATGGACTCCTCTCTCTCTCCTTCTCTCCTTCCCTCTCTGCAGATGTGCCCCCTTTGATTTTGTTATACATATATATTCAATAATACATCATATACAATTATATATGTGTGGATTTGTATTATTTTTTTATAGTCTTTGCAGTTGAGTGACCCGGGTCACTGTGATACAGAAAGGCATTATGTACAGAATGATGATGATAACACTGCCGGAGAGGTACACTATACACAAGGTGTCATTTTTGGTGTTAGAATACAGATTTAGACTCGATTGGGCTGTGACCTTTCCTCGTACTGTTGAGGGCAAAGGATCCGACACAGGCTTTTTTAATATTTATGGGCTTTTTGATGCCACACAAGGTCAAAGCAGATGTTCTTCCTACACTTCCTAGATATTTCTACCCTTTGAATTTGAGAGGATGTATTTTGGTTAGAAATCACTTTTTCATGCACACTGCTGGGAAGGGTACTGAAAGGATTTGATGCTATTTACTTTCGACTCAGGAACAAATAATTTTAGCCCTAAATTTAAGGTTCCGTCTGCTTGTTTGCTATGTTAACCACTTCTTGTATTACTGCTATTCTAAGATGAAAAGATGCCACGTGTTCATTAGGGCTTGGTGATTGAAAAAATGCACCCGGGATCGGCGATGGACTGATGGACGGATTCAGTCAACCGCTGGTGGAAATTCCCATGCCATTTCTTTGCCTTTTTAAATTACATTGATCTTTGGTCATTTAAAACGTACAAGACACTGAAATGGGGGAGCACACGCAGGGACCAAAAATATGCTCAAGTTGATTTCAAATGTATTTAGAGCCAGCACAGATGGTAGCCTAAACACATTCAGCGTTTCACAGTCTTCCTCAGGGTGGGCTGGTTTTGTCACATTTGAGTGTCTTGTACTTCTGCTTCCTTCTGAAAATACACTGCCACCTGATACTTCACCAGTTTTTTCTTGACTGCGAGGACTATAATTCAAAATGAAAAATGTTCCCTTCCTTGCGCCTCAATTCAAGTCATCATGCCTACAGCACGCACACCGTGTGTCTGTCTGTGTAAATCTGACGATTTACGTAACGACGATTGGTTGATGGATGCACACAATGGCACAACCCTAGTGTTTATACATGGGGAAAACAGATACAAAAGAATGTAGGTATGTATTATGAATTATTATTATGAATATACTTCTTATTTGCATCTAAAAAGGTGGACTTTGAGTGCTGCAGGGTGGCAGGGATAGATAGACCTATGAATCTAGAACCTTAGCAGCAACAACTAGAAAACACACCGTCACACATTCCTAATAAGGAAGCGGTCGTCCTCCCTAGCTTGCGGTGTTGTGTTCATTGCCTGATATTCCTACTGACATTAAAGCGTAAAGCTTCATAGCTACCCATCTGCTCAAAAATATCGATGTATTACAATTGACAGGAGAATAATTTCATTAATTCGATTATTTGTCTTCTATACAGCCTCAAACGGGTTAAAACAGCTATTGTGATTGCTCTCTGAGAAGAGGAAAACAGCAAACAAGTCATATGGGAAACATAAATGGGGAAATGGGGGTGCATTTTGACATTCTGATCCACCGATGCATCCATGCTCGTGTTTTAAGTATGCCCGGCCACTGCTCATGAAGCAATAATGGAAAAGAGGCATATAGTTGCAATTCTGAAATGAATTTGGGCTCTCTTTTTTGAAACCTAGGTCCAGACCTTAGAGCATGGTGCGGATGCTATAATGTTACATATAAAATGAACAAATCCAGGTCATAAACAGGGCTTACTGACACAAACAATGACTGAACAAACACATTACCTGCAGGGACACTTGAATGACTCCCTCAGTAAGCATAAACCAGATAAATGACTCCTTTTTCCTTTCCTCCCCTTTGTTTTAGTTTTGACTGGCAAGGTTAGGGAAACTCTCAGCAATACAAAACAAAACATGTTAGGTTATCCAGGTTATCCACCAGTGCACTTTGTGTGATAGTCTTAGCTGTAATTGTGATCTTTGCACTGGCACCATAGATTCAAGTGCTGTTTATCTTGAATGAATGTGTCTTGACATCATGGCAACATAGTCAGAGGCAACAATGAACATTCAATAAACTCAGTTCTATTGTATCTGTCGTTCATCAAACAACTGTAGATGGAGTGAAATTTCTGTCTCATCAAAATGTCATTTGTATGGTCTGGAATAGACTTCTACGCCTGTCTGTCTTGCTTTAAGGGCGATGACGGTCTAGTTCACTGTGGTTATCTGCCCTGATAGGACATTAAAAAAAAAAGAAAAAAAAGAAAGAAAAAAAAAGTTTAATAGTTAGAGGAGACTGGATTGATTTAGGTTGGTTGGTTGGTTGGTGGAGGGAGTGAATATTGGAGTACAGACTCACATCCCTGCCTCTGATTGTGTTGGTCATAGCTAGAAGTAAAAATCCACAACTCCCATTCTTTCCATTTTGCCTTACATATAAATGAGATATAAACACATCATTATCTGAGCTTACTTCAACATGTTACAGTATCAAGTTTCCACATTCAATGCATGAGGTCTTTTTTCTGGACTGCCAAGCTGCATTCAACCGGAACACCACAAACTCCAAACAAAGTCAAGGATTGGAATGAGGTGCATGCCCACTTCGTATTAGCCTAACTTGCTAAGCAGTTAGCAGTAACTTTCTTTTTCTTCTTTCCTGCAAACAACGCCCTCATTAAATGCAGGTCTTGCTATCAAGTTGGCAGCTGGGGGATACCTCGTCTTACAAATGAACACAAACCAACCCTCCACTTTAGTCTGCAGCAGGTGATGTCTCCTGTCCATCTCCCTCTCAATTCGCCCTGGTGTCGGGCCTGACAGCTGCCCACTTCTCAATATGGTTTCAACAATGAACCCATCAGCTCGAACACAACTATTGTATCATAAATAACCTAGTTTGTCAGCTAGCCAATTTCAACGACATCATTTTTGAACTAAGTGCGCTCTACCAAGATTGAAAGAAATAGTCGTTGGGCTACTTTTGCTACCGAAGGACAGCTTAGAGTGGAGCATTTGTTGAATCTCCCCCATCTATTTACAACAGCCTAGAGGATTTAATGTGCCAGGGTCCATATCAGATATAGAGCAGGTTTAGTGGTCACATGTGCTGCTAAATGGCAACGTGCCATGGCAAAGCAGGAGTACCGCAGAAGTGCCATGCCATGAAGAGGGCCACATCTGCACCTGTTCCAGTCCTGAAAAGATGGAACCTGTGACATCGTTGTCAGTTACTCTGTGTATCTAGCTTGACGACGTGTTGTTTACCTACAGTAAATTAGTAACAGATGACATTTGGTAGGCACCTTTATCCAAAGTACCTTAAGCTGTCAACACACGATCACCGGCAAAACCTTTGTGCCGGCTCAGACGTTGTCGTCCTATGGAGAAAGCGGTGACACTGAAGCTAGAGATAGTGCTACCTTGCCTGTCGTGCACTGTGACTTTGCCGCTGCACTAAAAAGTTCAAATGATTTGAACTTTCACCCCATTTGCCACTGACATTTCATAGGGCATCCAATCAGATTACAGCTTTGTGTGATGTACTGAAAGATGGAGAAGTTAACATTGTGTGTGTCTGAGTTTCCAGAGTTGTGCAACATTAAAATGTTACCACAACCTCAGGGGAAAAGCGTTTGCTTGGCAACATGTCAAGGCTACCAGGTTTGGGTGTGTAGTTTCCTGTTCTGGTGTTCAGAGCAAAGCTAACGTAGCCACATCTATTTACTATAAAACTACTATAAAAAAAGATAATGTTTACACACATTATAACCAAAGAGGTAAAATGTATATCCTGATATATGCATATGACCGTTTTTTTATTAGGGGTAGGGAATTTTTTTTACCAATCACTATTCTGCCTTCAGCAATGTAGCACAGTAACATGTGCAGTGTTAAAAATAAAATCTGGGTTAGTATGGCAGAAGTTCCTAGAAGCAAACATGTGGACACATTCTGGTTTTAATGAAGTGTGACGAAATAAGCAAGACAAATAAATACATTTGATGACAGTCACACGGTGTGCATATTCTGCCATGCCAAAGTCAAGTATCCCTCTTGTGAAAGGAGAGAAAGTCACGGCAAACTCCAAACTAAATCGATCAGATTAATGTTGCCTTGCTAACCGGCAAAAATATTTTGCAGAACAGAAACAAGACCTTTTCCAAATCATATGGAGCCACCGGTCAATTCAGCATACAAGCGATCCGCTGCGCAGCACTCATTTCAATACAAATGTCAACGTTTACAATGCAGCCCCAGCAGTGCCGGCCTTAAGCAAAGGCAGTATAGGCAAATTCTAAGGGCGCCGTGATGCCGCCGATCCATAGGGATGCACTGTGCAGTGAGAGAACGTCTTTTTTAACCAACAGCCTGCTACTAATACATAACACTATTATTTCGAAATATTACAAAAACCCACGTCTTTGTTACCCATTACTAAATCAGTTACACAGTGACTACAACAGGCAGATTTGGAATGTTAATGCATTATAGGGCTGTTTTTAACAGGTGGACTTTATTTGATTATTGATTGCTTTAGTCATATTGATTTATGTTTATTTACACAATAAAAATGAATGTATTTCAAGTTTGAAGCTAATCCCCAACCTCTGCGTTTTGTGAAACTGGCCAAACGACGACCTGATGTCACATCAATATATTTCCAGCGCTACTACAATAAAGTTTGATAGCGGAACAATTTCCAACTACCGGTAAGTAAAACATCAGCGGTAGACATCCAGTTTTGGTGTCAGTCCCTCAGAATCAAAGAGCAAGGGTTTCTTTCCAGATACCATTTTGCAAAAATCCATAATTGAAGAGGCAGAAGATATCAATTTCTCCACTGACCGTAGCCTCAATAAACTATAATGCAATGCAGCCACAACACATGTTGCTTTTTCAGTAATCATAGACACACCCCAATGTTCATGACCTAGGTGGCTAACTAGCTGTGTTATGTGCATCACAAAATAGCTCCTGGAACGCACTGAACATCACAGATCATCACAGTGATTTCTGACAGTGGAAGAGGATCCACGGGTGGATCTTTTTCTTTAAGTGACAAATTGCTCCACGTTTATTCAGATGATGGTTGACATAACACAATTTGAGAGGTATTTGTTTGTGTATGGTGAAATGCATTTGCGGTTAGCCTTGTTTGTTTATAAGACACGCTGGCCATTTGTAAATCTTGTTTTCTGCATTTATTCATTGTTGAAACAAAACTGGCCTCTTACGCTTCATTGATATTAATTCCTGGGCCTTTCTGTGACTATGCTGTTATGCTTGTTTGACCTTCTGGTTGAAAGAAAGGATGACTTCAAGGGAATATGTCAATTTACAACCTCAATTCAGAATCTAATCTAATTAGTGAAATCACCTTTCTTCCATCAGCCAAAGACTCACTCACAAGACAGAAGTTCTCTCTCTCTCTCTCTCTCTCTCTCTCTCTCTGGAGAGCCCCAAAACTGCAATCATGATGCATCTGTCTCCATTAAAACAATAAATTGGAAGAAAAAACACATTTTGGTCATTCACACAAGTTACCAGATTGCAGTGCAGATTGCACAATTACTTTGCATGTTAAAAACGCATTAGCCACTAGTATGTTGTCAGTAGGATTTAATGTAAATACCTGGGGATAACAAATCATTTATGCTTCTTTATTCCTTTCTGTTCTAATGTCGTTTTTCAAGGAACGACACCTGTAAATATACTCAGCAGTGAATGATAGCATACTATATATTACTCCAACATCAGATTAATTATAGAAAATATTGTAATGATATTTACCATTTGAAATTAAGCTACAAACCAATTTGTTTATTCAGAATTCAGATCGCCTAGAGTGAGTACTCAATCATGTCATTGTATGATTCATCTTTTTTAAATATATATATATATACAAAATAATACTCTAATGAGAGTCTACCTCCTTATTATTGAATTCAAGACTTGAAACTATTTGAGTTGGGCAATGATGCACACGATGTTGATTCTACATGCTACGTGCTACCTGCGTGCCACAAGTTATAGTATGCCTACGTTACAGTATTCAAGTGCAAATCTGCATTCACAGTAAACAATAACAAAGTGTGTTTATAAAGTGGCAGTCCGACTGCAAGAGCGTGACTGTTGGTAAATTCAAGGAGCTATCCGAATTCCTATTCATTTATTCACAGCGTCACCCTGTGAGCATTTACGACACCCTCCGGACATTCTGGCTGGGAAAAAGGTACAGCAGAGTGTTTGAATGTTTACAACGGCAGTGAATGGTATCAAGCTAACTGGCTAAACTTACTAGTACATACGTGACAGTGCAAAATGATGAGAATAAGTCAGGCTTTACATTCTTGTAGAATGTTTTGTGTGATACTCACATTCTACAAAGAGGTTTTGAGATATGTGGACATTTCTGTTTTCCTAAAGGTTTTGTGGTTTATTCATGAAGATGCATTTTCCTATTTTATACACATGTTAATGTATACAATGTTGTTGATTGTACAAATATTTGTGATTTTGATTGTATTAGGTAAACATTGATACATGAAAAAAATAAACATACAATATATAAATAGGCACAGAGGATAACACATAAAGCAAAGTAAAACACTTATTCTCAATGTAGTCCTCATATAGTACAAGAAATACAAAGTGACATGACAACAATACAAATAAACAAAGTATTAATAATGATTAAGACTAATTAGGACTAGAGTAAAACAATAATCAGCACAATATGTTCATTAATGATGTTAAAACTAACCATAATTATAAGCACCCCTATTAAAGGAGATTATTCCACTATTCACTTATAAACAGCGTCGTACTTTGAGGAGATTTACCGGGTTCCCGTTGGTCATATGTATTTGAGTTACAAGGTTATTCCATTTACACCAGTTGATGATTTTGTGTTATTGAAATGTTTTGATTGCTCTCATTTGAAAACATCTTTCTGTTATTGATAGACAATGGTCTAAAGTAAAGTAATAGCTAAGTATTCTTGTCAAGACTGTTATATGAGATCTGAAAGACTCTGATTGTAGGAAGATTATACAGAGACCAACATTCATATTGAAGGAAAATGTTTTATTTTGTATTGTACAACACGTGATTTATATTTTGATATCTACTGGAAAAGAAACTCTTAGGCACATGCCTCTGTATTTTTAATTCTTTATGAGACATATTTTTGATAGAAAGAACAGCAACGCCGTATCGTCTCACTTATATTCTCTTGTCTTTTTCAACTGTATCCAGGATTATCTATAATCTGTCAACTGGCCCAAGCCTGGGACCCGTAACATTAGCTTGAACGTGTGACTGATCATTATTGACATGAATCCCTCTAATATATTGTACATTGTCCCAAGGAAACAAAATGCTCTCCATTTTAAACAGTGCATCAGGTTGCATTTACCAAATGTGTAATCTATAATCCTAGGTGCCTTTAGCTGCCTGTTACTGTATTATTTTCATCCTTTGAGAACAATATCATTATATTGTCATGCATTTTATGCTGCAAAACCAGTCTTATCAAATTCTGAAGCATTATGACTAATGCTTTTTGTTTGATCAAATGAGAACAAAATAAAATAAAACACAACCAAAAAAGCAAGTTAGATTAATTAGCCCTAGAAGCATAATTGGTTTAGAGATACATTAGGGGCAATGTTTTGGTTCCTAGTGATGAAGGCAGGAGCCATATGAGACATAATTGAGGGGCTGGAATAATGTTATTGTGTCCCTGTCTCTAAAATAACTTAATTTTCAATAACACATCCATTTTAATGTCAGGCCACATTTAAATCAGAGCAAATGTAAATGGTACCTAATCCATATTTCTCGAAGGCACAGTCATTTTGCCTTAGCACTTAAATATTATTTTGTCTGGGAACATGAGAGGAACATGATGACTCTCATGGCTATGATTTACAAGGCAATGTTGACTTGTTGATTTGTTTTTCAGAAGAATGGGGATTTAATTTGTTTTAGCTTATAAGTGAATACTGTCATACTCACTGTGATTTCGAGATATTTCTTCAAATGAGGCAAACATCCAAGGACATCTTTCATTGGGAATTCTGTAACTCTACACTACTATATTGGATGTCCGTGGAAATACTTCAAACGACGCATGTAGAGCAGAAATGTGACTTTTCCCCATGTGTGCAGAAATACTGAAAATATCTACAGTATATATTATCTATCTATAAATACTGGCAACATCTCAACCAAGCAGACCAGACTTGAATGCTATTTCATCTAAACCATCAGATTCAACTGGCAACGTATCCAAAATCCCAAAGAAAGGAGATAATTATCTAAATTAAGACTCAGTGATCACAACCTTGAAATTGAAAGAGGGAGACATACAAAAAAAATCTTGGGTGCCTATAGAACTGAGATTGTGTCAACATTGTGAACTGCATGAGACAGAGAGATTTTTGTATTTTCTTAAATTGAATGTCCATAGTATGTGGCAATAAAAGCCAACTACTCTCTATTGTCATGAGACTACTAGTAATGTAATCTATGATGTACTTCTAAAGGTTACATGAATTCATTTGAGAGAGATGATGTCATGCTCACTTGAGAGAGTGAGACAGAGAGAGAACATTTTTAATAAAGTCGTCAAACATTACCTATTTTGACTACAAATGTTACCTTTCAAATGTTGTCTAAAATGTGCATTGTGAGCCTTCTACTTAAGAAGCATTAAGTGCCATAGTTTGCACAAAACAAAATATAGTTCAAGTTCATTTATTTATATAGCCCTTTATCACAAGTATGTCTCAAAGGACTTTACAGAAAATGAGCCAAACTAGATCTACCAACAACAATCAATGGAATTACAGAATAGTGTAAGACAAACATAGGGAAACAGAACAAAGCGCACACAATATACATTTTTAGCAAACCATAGCAAGCCTACCTATTCTACAAGGCATAAACTACACGGCACCACCTGCCAGTAGAAACAGCATTATGGGACAAACCCAACACCCATGTCCACTGCATGGTAGGAACACTGCACCAGTGTCTGAGAAAAGAGAAAACACAGACACACTCCAGCGAGAATTGACGACCATAAGAGCCGTAGGGGCTGTTCTGCGATCGAAGAGCACGTGGGGGAACATAAGGAATGATAAGGTCAGATAAATACGATGGTGCAAGCCCATGTAATGATTTATATGTTAACACAAGTACCTTAAAGTCTGACCTGTTCCAGTCCTATCTAACCAGTAGAAAACAGGTCTGTAACGTAGCAGATGCTGTATCAGAAGCAAGAGAGCTGAACTGTGGAGTTCCCCAGGGACCTATACTGGGCCCTCTCTTGTTTCTGATACAGTTGCAGTGCAAACTTCTCCTGTATGCTGATGACTCAGCTTTGCTTGTGTCAGGGAGAGACACTAGGGAAATACAAGACACATTAAGTAGGGAGTTGGAGTCTGTGAAACAATGGCTAGTTGATAATAGGCTCTCCTTACATTAGGGGAAAACTGAGTCTATTTAGTTACAAGGTGATTTTGTTTGGAAGTAAAAAAACAATTGGTTTAGACTTGGAGACTACTATGTAGCCTATGTGGCATGGTATAACGGCTTGTCGTGGCAGCTTAAATATAGAATGCAGGTGATGCAAAATAACATTGTAAGAATTAAATGCTTCACCGAGAACCCATGTAGGATTTCATGAATTCCAGCAAGTTGGCCTGTTACCAGTTGAGCACAGAGTTGACCAGTTGAAACTCATACAAATGTTTGAAGTGATAAATGGCCACGTCCCATGGTACCTGAAATCTCACATTGAAATGGTACATAACCAGCACAACCATAACACATGAGCAAGTGTCATGTCTTCCCCGTGCAAATAGTACTGCAAGAGTCACTTTTTTTTTTACACTGGCATCTCCCTGTGGAATAGCCTCCCCCTGCACATAAAACAGTGCCAGAGTAGAGGTGTGTATAAGAAGCAGGTGAAGCAGTACCTTATGGAGGTCAGTGGCTGATTATATTATACAACAATTAGTTTGTCACATTGGATGTTTTTATTTGTTTGTGATTTTGTATATATGGAACCCATGGTTTTATTGTGTTGACATGTATTTTTCTGAATGTATCTGCCATTGATGTATTGAGGAAATAAGTGTTTTAAATTAATGTGCTTTCCTCTGGGCAGTACTTGCGTCTTATGATGTATGTATTTAGTTTTACTCAAAATAAAAATCAATCAATCAATCAGACCTGGCTTGAATTGGAAGCCAGGGAAGGGAGGTCAGGATGGGTGTAATATGGTCATTTTTGTTATTTCTGGTTACTATTCTAAAATGAGTATCCATTGGCAATTTGTTCAAGAATCACATTTCCTGTGGTAATCAGGGAAATTATCACGTTCCAGTGTATGAACTTTCCATTCATGTGGATGCAAATTACATCCCATTGACTCGTTTCTGCCACTGGAGACAAGACATATACAGGGTATTTCATTCATTCATTCATTGCCGATTCATTTTTCTACCACCTTATTTCCTCTCGGGGATGCAGGAGAGACGAGACGCCATGGAGACAATGAATTAAAATACCCCATTATAATATTGTACATCAATATATTCCATCAGTAGATTCTTTAATGTATGCTCCCTTACCAGTAATGTGCAATACATATACATGTGTACATGTAATGTCAATGAGATTGGGGTGAGGCAAAGTCATAGGATGCAGTGCTAATTCCTCTTTCTTTCTGTGGGTGAGAGCAATTTTTAAGCAAGCCATATGTGTTTGTTAGTCTTCAAGGGAGCCCCTGACCTGCATGTATTTCTATCTCTTAATTAAATATATTGTACAAACAGTAGGGGATGCACTCAGAGTGAAGTGCACCCTTCAGAGTAAAGTGCACCCGTTGCTAGAGCAAAACTTTTTGGTTTCCATTTAGAGAACACTCATTCACCACTGGCAATTCTGCTACAATAAAATAATTTATTTCCTTTTTATATCACTAAGATGTTCTTGTAGGTTTTGAAAAGAGAAGTGCTGTTAGGATATGTGCTGTATAGTGCTGTACATATTGTTTATGTCCAGTTGTAGAAGACAGCTTTTTCTTCTTTGTTGGCTGTTCTGTGAAAGCTATATATTCATTAAAAAACAACAACAAACAAACAACCTGTTCCTCACATTGACACAGTGATGGAGACAGATCGTTCATTTGATTAACCAGCACGATGGAGTGTTAGTGGTCATCATAAGTCATCATAAGAGCTCAGTGCACAACACAAAGAGTGAATTTACAGAACAACGTGGTGTCATTTGAGCCGTTATGATGGCAGCATTACTAAAGGGACAATCATCGACTGAGGTAATCTGACAATCCTTGAGCTTTTCTTAATAAGGGTCAGGATACATCCACTTACAATGCTCCACTGGGGCTATAATGCAAGTGTGTTGTAATGTAAGGAGGCTGGTCTGCCACATAGACTTGATCGGCTCTTGGACATTTACAGTTTTGGAGCTGCAGAATGCAAGCCACCAAGTTGGCTACTTTTGGTGAACTAAGCAGAGCTGTCACCGTTGGATGAACCCAACAATCTCTTATGTAAGGTGGCAATGTTTCATCCGTCCTTGTGGTCATTTGGTCGTAATTCAACTGGAGAAGCATAAGAGATAAAAGTGGAGCATTAGCAAGGGAGGTCTGAGTTGGAGAGCTTGGGGCTTCTATGTTATCTGACATCTACTACGTGTTTCACATTACTGTAGAGCACGGACATCCAGGAAGTGTTTTGGAGATTTCATAAAAGATAGTTCCAAGTGATATGTTTTATTTTATTTTAAAAGCTGTTACAGATTGCATGAGAGCAGTCCACTGGTGGACTTAGACTGATGCTAACCATGGAACCATGGTTAGGGCTGGACTTCAGTGCTCTATTATCTTGCAAACAGATTTAGAGAGACACACTGACCTTTAATTTGATTTATTTTGATATACACTTTAATGTGCAAAAGCCAGAGACAAAAAGACTGGATGAGACTGGGATCTGAGTCACCGCTTGTGAACATAAAAAGACATTATCTTATCAGCTGAATGTATTAATGGGCTTTTAGCTTACATACAGACGTATGCATCCAAATAAATGTTTTTACAAATGAATAATACTCCTTCAACAAATGTATTTATGTGAATCACAAAATATTAGTGAAAATACATTTATTTAATTAAATACATGAACTGGGAGAAGAGAGTATATTCCTTCGGTAGGTGCATATGTATACCACTTGTCAGATCTAGTCCTACCACTGGGATTACCTGCTTGTTTTTATAATTGAATAGTCTCATCATTCTGTAATCACATAATTCAGCTGTTCAAGTATCTCTTAAAGGCTTTTTCTTGTTTTCTGAATGCCGAATACCTTTTTTTGTCATAAAGAGGCTTTAGAAGAGAATTGTTTATGAGCCATATTTGGACTGGAGTAAAAGCGATCTAGTACATACTACGACTACTACTAATAATGATAATAATAATAATTAGAAGAAGAAGAAGATAGAGAGGCAGAAGTAACAATGAAACAGGAAGGTCACCTTGACTGACGGTTGAACACAAAATAAATAAATAAGATATACACTGCATGCTGTGCAGGATAATGGACTGCTACTGGGCTAATTTCACCCTAAAAAATGCCAGCGCTCTGGAACAACATGCTACTCTATTCAATAACGTAGCTTGAAATCGCTGTACATTAATATTACATTTTATACTTTTCATTATACATCGACAGGGTGGGATGGACATTTATACATGCCACTTGCTTGAATTTAGGTGTTGACTACACAGGAGAGGTAGATTGTTGGATGTCATTGCTTTTACTCTCATAAAGAGCAGATAGATAGATAGATAGATAGATAGATAGATAGATAGATAGATAGATAGATAGATAGATAGATAGATAGATAGATAGATAGATAGATCGATCTCCATGTGTTCTTTGGATTTATTGTTGAGCAGAACGTAAAATCTTCAAGACGAAAAACAACTCGATGTAAATCATATGCAGATTTAA
Source organism: Acanthochaenus luetkenii (assembly GCA_900312575.1). Taxonomy (NCBI): domain Eukaryota; kingdom Metazoa; phylum Chordata; class Actinopteri; order Beryciformes; family Stephanoberycidae; genus Acanthochaenus; species Acanthochaenus luetkenii. Next base: position 13,879 of record OMOT01077925.1, read on the forward strand.
GTGCTTGCCAGTAAGGTTTCTTTTCATTAGCAGAGAACAGAACAGATTTAGGATCATTAAACGTGCAAGCATGCAGTGCACATCTCTCACAAAGCCTGCAAAGAAGAAACACTCCATAGAACCATAGCAATTATATGGCTGGTGTTTTGACTAGGTATGCCCCAGCGAAATGGTGCTTTAAGATGATGTAATAAATGTCTTTTATATCGTACACTTGCCTACAGTCCCCGAGGTAGCTGCAGAAACACAAAAGGACAGCTGCTTTCTCTCGGTATTTGGTGATCAATCATAATGAAGTATTAAAACGGTCCTTCTCATCGCAGTACTATGCCAAATGCCAACCAACGCAAACACAGGCAGTGTCAGGCAACTCTTCCAGACACAAAATAAGTGGAAATGACTTGATATTGATTTATCGTGGTGGAATTAACTAATGGGGCCGGTCACTAATTGAAAAGAGAAACACACTGAAGGCAACATCAAACTTACCACAGATACCACAAAAAGTTCAGCTTTAAAAAAAATGTTTTGCACTACATTCATCAGTTTCCTCACTAATCTAAGGTGGCATTTGGAACAGTAACAAAGAGATCAGGAGGGGTCATTTGGCAACTGCCTTCTATCTCTCTGTATTTGGACAAACTTCAGATCATAAAACATCACAAAACATCGCACAATTGCACTACAAATACTTTTTGGGCTATCCTCACCTCGTAAATGTCAAGACTTGCGAACCTGTAAATGATGTAAACAGTTACAGCTCACATATTTCAACACAGCTGGCTTACAATGGGCTGGTGTCACAGACATGGATTAATGTAACAAAATTGTATCACAAAGTCGACTGTAGCAATAAAAAGCCACAATATTTATCTTGCAGAGCTTGAGATTGAGCAGCACGGCTGCCATATTTGGAGACAGTGTCAGCTACAAGTTAACCACTCTATCTATATACTTCAAGTCAGGGCGATGAACACTGAAAAAAGCAGCCTGCATTTATTCATTTTTCTCTACCCAAATTGTTCCACAAGACCTCATTCAGAACAGCTCAGATACATTTTGGGCCGATGCTGCAAGCTAAACAAAGCTATGATAGAGGCAAATTACGTTTACCCTTAATCTGTCCGATATATTCTATATAGCCTGTAAATTCGGTGTGGTTGTGATTGTATCTTTTAGAGCAAATAGTCAGGCAAACATAGAGAGTACCTAAAATTAGACAAATCTTTCACACTCTTCACGTCATCATACAAGGCTTAACATAATGTCCTTGACCACTTGAAAGGTATTGGCTTCAGGTTCTGGTGCACTGTTGATTCTAACCCCCAAAACTATCTGACCTATTACTGTTTAAAGCCAACCATTGCAAAATTGCATCATGCATCCATCTTTTTTGGGGGGGATTAAAATCTGATGGCAATATCTTTAGAATTGGCAGTTACCACATTAATTCAGCAATTACATTCAATGTGGGTCTCCTTGTTTAACCTGTGAATTTGAATACGATGGTTGAATCTACCATTACAATATATTACATTATTAAACTTGTATTTAATGCCTTTATAAGAATTATTGTGCATTGTGCATAAATAAAGTGTACCCCAGTACTGCTCACATCAACTGCTGTCGATGTGATAAACTGTATAATTTGCCTGTTGTGCATTATTTAAAAAGACCCTTTTCTGTTGGGGTGAATCGGCCTTGTGGCTATCAGTGAATATTTGGATTTAACATTTTGTTTTGTTGTCTGGCTTGTTTTCCTTCTTGTAAATAAATAGACGACAAAGACGTGTTTTTCCCTTCCAATTGCAGTTCCTCTTCTATCCGGGGGTCTGTGGCCAACAGCGCATTGCTGAGTGTCCAGAGAAATGTCAGAATGCAGATAGGTTCTTATCATCTATGCCCTTATCTTCCCCTTGCAGGTGCACCAGCACAATGAAAACAGCCCCTGAGTCCCACCAACCAAGGTTTTATGGCCCACTGCAGCTGCTATGCAACTTCTATCATGTGATCAACTTCAGACACGTTAACTAGCAACATTTAACACATTCCAAAGTAAATGTAAACAATACCAGGATTGGATTATGAATAAGAGAGGGACATAGAAGTGGCATAAAATGCAGCCATCCATGGTCAGATTAGTATGGTAGTGCACTAAGCACATTTTGGGGCAGTGAGTTCAGTACCTACTTTTTGGTATGCCACATATCACTTGGTATATCCAGCAGTGGCAGCTGGCCAACACAGGAGAGATCCACTCTGGGGCCCCAACCCACATGCTTTCACTGAAGACTGCATATTTAAATATTTTTACAACTCTGTTAATTAGATGTTATATAGTTAGTAAAAGGCATTATTTCAATGTCAGAATGTTGGTAAAAAGCTTGATAAAAATAAATAAAATACATCTCAAAATTGTGTCTGCCCTACTTTTGCTACAGCTGCACTACTTCCTGGCCGGGGACGCTGTCCTGTTGCTCCACAGAGTAATGCTATTTCAGTGCAAACTCCATGTGACCAGCGTGATCTCTGGGTTATGCTGTGGTGATTGTGGTGGATAATTAAGGCAGACCCAAGTTTCTTATTGGACCATTTATTCTGAGAACTGAACATAAATAAAAGTCAACAGCATCCAGTTAGTAGGTACAGTTACACAGACAGGGATATGGGTGGGGTGTTGGCTAGCATACAGTGTTAAAAAAGTACAAAGATAAAAGTTTTCCATGTGAACATTGTTGCTTATGTATGCACTGTACATTAAGAAGTACTTTAGAAAACAGAATGGGAAAAGAAGTAAAGAGAGCGTAAGATGGTGTAGGACACAAATACGACACCCACCTCTTCCCGGGGGAAATCAAACAATAGGTCAAGTTGATGGGGCCTGTGAGCAGGAGATACACTCAGTAGTACCCTTAATTGATGAACTACAGCAATAACATCCATCCTAAAACACTTAAAATACAGCTATTGGCAATGCACCTTGCATTTCTCTATCCATTTTGTTGTTTGGTGGTGTATTATTCTTATTTCCCTGGACAATTAGCCAAATGTAGACAACATGTCACGTCAAGGTATTTTCAGCATAGCTACACAATGGAGTTTACTAGGAGATTTTTTTTCATCATCAACGGTAAATGTCATGTTTTGGTGTCAGTCCCTCAGACTTAAGGAGCATTAAAAAGTACGAAAATGTGGTTAAAGTAGAAGTGGACAAGGCAGGATTAGGGAAAGTGGGTGCAAAAATCCGGTTTCATCACAAAATAATGCACGGAACATCATAGAATGATGATACATAGCCGTGTAAGGGGTAGAATCTGAGAGTGGAATTGTCCTTTAACCTCTACTATAGTCTAATATAACATTTGTGATGTTTCATCGTGTTATCCTAATTGGAAAAAAAGGAAAGCCGTCTTGAGAGGGAGAAGAGGAAAAGGAGCAAAGAACCTTTAGCAAGCCAGTACTGGGCTGACGGACTCCACTTACATTTCCAGCAGCCAAAATCAAAGCCTCATCATTTGTTAAAGAGATAAAGCAATGTTTGCCCATTCAATTTAAATTCAAACTTAAGTACAGGAAATGATGTGAGGCTTTTTTTTCTTCTAAAGGTTTGTTTAATCTTCACACACACGCCACATCAAATCTCTTTGATCCTCTTTAATCAGGGTACATGCTCTCATGACCACCTCCCCGTTCTGTCTCTCCTTCAGACTTGTTCCTCTTCCACCCGTCTGTCTCCTTGAACTGGTTTCATTTCTGTTGACAAAGCATTACAGAGCCCCCATGTCTTGTCTCGCTTAATTGGCCCAGGTGGACTAATTTAGCATCTAATTACCAAGCTAGTTTCCATGCCTCAGAATTTTCAGGGTCGTGTTTTGCCTTTAGAAAACTTTTCTCTCTCTCAAGGCGATGTAGTTCCTCAGATTTCACTAAACCATATGAATAATTGTCTATTGTAATTGGTATAAAGAAAACCGCAATGAAGGCCATGACTCAAGCATACTTCTTGCAACAGAAGTAATAATGATGTTGGCTTCATACTGCCATCCAAGCTGATCTGCAGCCAGGTCCACACAGAAACTACTTGAGGGGCAATAGCTCAAATATAACTAACGTTGAATCACTGCACAGTACATATTGGATGTGGCATGGACCAGTTGTGCGTATCCCTGTCCTGTTACAGGACTGGTGGGACATACTAAGACACCTTGCACGTATACTCGTAGTTGCCCTTGCTTGTCCATATTACTTGTAAAAAGCACACATTTGTAAAACTCTTCACTGCGTCACTTTCTGTGAATGTGAATGGTTACTGGTCTCATAGAACAGTGCTTGTGTATCATTATCATTTATTACGGATTATCAGTAAAGCTGCAAAATCAAGTAATTCAAACATAGTTCACTTAAGCCAGAGCCTTAAATGGAGTTTCATTTCCTATGGCCTGCTCCGACAGACGTGCCCCTCACCTGCAGTTGTCTTTAATCAGGTGGATGAATAGGCTTTCTTTGTTCTATGTATCCATTAGTTCTCTAGCCATTTTGCTGTAGCCTGCTGTATGGGCAACAGACATTATGAATATAGATTCTGATATCTATCTAGTCTTATAGCTGTAATGACATTTAATTTAAAATTTGACATACATTTGTGCCCGGCAACTCGTAACAGATCGCCAATAATCAACTTACATGAACTGCAACTATGTAGCAAGAATGGCTTGATCATGGCTATAATTGTTATAATAATGAAATGGACCGGCTAGCCAGAGAGAAACGGGTAACAAGGACATGATACCCCAACAGTGCTAAACGGAATAGGTCTTCTGTACCTTTGATTGGGGATCAAAGGTAGAGAAGTGGGAGAGGCTGGTAAGCTCATGGCGTCCCGCAGTGTCTTAGCAGTGTCTTAGCAGTGTGGCTTTGTGTGGAACGAGATCTTGGGACTACCCGGATCTGGCCTAACAGAGGAGTTCAAATGTTCAAAGGTAGGATCGGAGATGACAGAGTGTAAAGACCTAACAGGAGTGCAGTGCCCATTGTTTCAGTGAGGCGGAAATGAGACCCAAGAGCAGCAGTTCAGTGGGCACAGGCAGTGCTCAGGCATAGGGATCAATCAATCAACTATACTGTAGGGCAGGTGTAAGAAGGGAGAGGAGGTTTAGGCCTCGGCATCGGGCAGCCTTTATCGAGTAGGGAAACTCCACTGGGGAAAAGATAGATGTTATGGTGCAAATACATCAGCAGGAGGAAGTGGCAAGGTGTGCTCAGGCAAAGCAGGGTCAGCGGATGGATTGGGAACGTGTAGAGAGGAAGAAACTCGGCTGGGGGAGCTGTGGGTTATGGAGCTGGAGATTTATTATAGGTCTGTTCCATGATGTGCAACCATTTCCCCAAAATCGCAGTCAGTCGGCAGGTGAGGACCCTGCCTGTCCCTTATGTTCAGGCATAGCTAATCTTAGATATTTTGTCAGGATATAAAACGAGTTTTTTTTCCCAAAGACAAACTACCCAGCGACAAGTGTTTCACAGCAGCACTTAGTTAGAAATAAATCCATCAGCTGTAGTATTTTTGGGAGGGAATTATACTAGGGCATCTAAGGATGGGTAGAGATTGGCAAATGAAGGTAGATTTGGGGAAATAGTCGGTAATACCAGCATACCATACCATACGGCCAGACTTGGTGTTGTGAATGGTGCATTTTTGTGGAGCTCACAGTTCCATGGGAAGATGCTTAGTGAGTTTGCAGCGGCGGTGCAGTAGCAAGATTGGAAAGCAAAAGTGCGCCCGGCGGAGTGTGGATGCCGGGGGTTCAAACTAAGTCAGCATTAACACTAGGTGAATTAGGTATTCATGGTCAGAGCTTATATAGCAGGCAATGAAGGCTATCTATGTCCAGGACAGCAGTGAGAGCCAGTGAGTGGCTGTGGTTGGGGAAGAAGCACACTGACTGAGGCACAACGTTGCTGAAATAAGTAGCCTTGAGGGTTGGAAATGTCCGCTGATGTATTGGCTTGTCAGTATGTCCGTATATTGGCGAATGAGTTTGCATTTGTTTGTTAGCTGCACATCTTCTGATATATTGTTAGTCGTGCGTTTGCTTGCATATCGGTTTGTTTGCACATTGACATATCGGTTTGCTCGCCTTCGTTTGTCACACAACTAAGCGTACTTTTTTGCAGTTGCAATTTAGTGGCTGTTTCAAGCCAACAGGGTTCACTGGCATATTGTTGTAGAGACCAAATGGTGTTGAGAAAATGATTGGGTAATAGGTCTAAGAACAAAGTACAGGTACAGGGTAGTGTAGGACTGTAGTTCTGTTCATAGTTCTGTTGAGAGCAGGCGTGTGTAGGCTGAGGTGTTGTCGGCCTAATTCAATAAAACATCTTTGATGGCAGGTGCCCACTTGATAACCCCAGACATACCCGCACTCACACATTCAACCTTGTTACATTTAGATTAGGTGGGCAGTGAACGGTGCTGCCAGTCTGCTGCTCTGTTAGATTTACGTCAGCTTTATCCGGATCTCCTCTACAGTCACCATTTGTGAGTTAGTACATGATTCTATTCACGTCCAAATTTGTATACGGATGCTTTCCCTCAATAATGGCACACGGGTGTGTTGCATCACTTCCCTTGTATTGGGAAAATAGCTAGGAATGCTACGTTTGCACATGCATCGCCATGGTAACGTTACGGCTCGAGCACCAAAACGTTTTAGTAATTTCTGTGTCGTTCTGAGCTGAGCTACACCATCATCAGGTCAGCTGCTGAGTGAGTGAGTTCACATTCTGGAACAACAATGTACTACCATTAATGTTCTTTCCTCAAATGCGGTTGCACCATATGCAGTGCACCAGACAGGCATCTGCAGTCTGTGGAATATGATTTTAAAATCTCTCTGATAGAGTGGAGGGCTTTCATCCTGATTCATACTTTTTATGTATTCATGTATTGCTTACTAAATATATGCATAATAAATTATATTAATTGTCACAATAATAAAATATACTGCAATTGTTTTTATTTTGACAAAATGATTCTGGCTCAAGCCATTGGAGCTTGTTCTGATATTTACGTGAGCTGTGTGTATCGTGCAAAAGTACACATTCCAATATTACAAGTAGGTGTGCCTAGCCTAACTAAATAGGATAAACATCCCTTGTGTACAACACCACATTTTCTACTTTAATTGAAACTGCAGAGAAACAAAACATTCATTTCACATGCATTCATTTTGCTGCCATGATGCAACAACAATGACTTTCCCCCCCCAACTTATTCAGTAGCATGGGCCATAGTTTATGCTGGAATATGCTATTATACAATATGTTTTCAAACATCATGAGTCTATACAGTCTCATTCTGTGCATGAACTGGAGAACAGACTCTCGTGGCTACATGAGAAAGAAGACGTTGATTGTCACATGTAATTCATATTCCAAGCTAAGAAGACGTTTCCTAACTTTAACCAAAGTTTTAGTTGTCTAAACCTAACCTTATATTACCTAAACTAACATTTGCTAACTTGTCACGTGACAAACACGTGAAAATTGCGTGTCCAATTAATTATATTGTCACATAATCCCTTTGTGGTGAAGGATCGTAATCTTCTCATTATTCATGTCCACAACATGTAATCTACATGTCAGAGTTTGTGCTCATTTCACATAATTTGGTGAAACGGTGTTGTGCTACGGTGACAAACAAATGTACCACGAAAGAAGAGATTCCATTGATACTTTTGATGTCATGCCCGCTCACTGGCAAATCTGGTATAAGTGGCTCTACATTCAACAGAATTTATGTTTGCGAATGAAAATGTGAAATTCAAGTTATTCAACGTATCACGCCATATAAACATACTATATTTCATCTGAAACATTTTCTTTGCTGACTGACATTGACAATTCAATATTCTTCTAAATATTTCTTCAAAAACAAAGCATTTTGGAATTACTTACAAATGTCTTTAAGAATTCAGTTTCCAATATATATTTTTTGTTCCTGTATGCTGCCCTGGTGTTTTGAGACAGATTTGAGTGGAACAAGAGGTCCACTAAACGTATCCTGATAGGTTAAAGTATACTAAATTATTGAACATAGCACTAGCAGCCACACCAACAGTGTTTCACAGAGAACAGCTGTGGTTAACTAAGGTGAACTTAGTCAGTACCTATAGTATTTTAGGCTGATTACTGGGGAAAAGCTAAGGAGTTAGAAGGGTAGACCTTAGGATGGTAGTTAGAGGCTAGGCGTGTCTTTCTCTACACACACACATGCACGCACACACACACACACACACACACACACACACACTTTATCATTTGTGACATGCTTGTTCTTATTTATTAATCATTTGTATCTGTATGTTGGTCCTTTGTTCTCTGTAAAGCACTTTAAACCTGTTAAAAGCTCTTTATAAATAAATCTGACAAGACTTGACTAATGATGTGATCAACGTGCAAAATTACAATCTCTTAAAGCCTAAATGGAAGTACAAAAGTACAAAGCATTTGCTGGCATTTAGATCGACTCTCCAAGCCTGGCTTCAATAAAAAGATCACACTCAGCCACATAGAACATTAGTTTCACTACCACATCAGCAACATATGCAATTGCCACTATAATTAAACTGGCGAACTGGAAAGTGTTTGAGTTGAGTAGTGAAGCCTAAATAGAATCTTCCAATGATCTGAAGGAATAAACGTTTTTGCAGACATACCTACTGCATAGAGATATTCTGATATTTATTTTTGTTAAGACTACAATAAAAAAACAAAAACATACTGTATAATTTCACTTAATGGACATTCTACAAGTGTGCACAATCTGAACTCATTTTTGTCAAATGTTTTTAATGTCCCCCAAAAAATTATAAGAAAATGGTTTCATTTAGTCACAAACTTTTGCAATAGCAAAGCTAATATCTGAATATCTGGTCCCAGAGCTGAAACTCAATTGTATCGCCTTCATCTTGACCTTGGTGAGAATGATTTGGCACACTGAGCACAGAGCGTACTCTGGCACCAAAGTGGACACTTCATAAATTTGGAGCGCCATCAGGACTCCTATTCATTTCCTTCAGTGTCACCCTCTGAGCGTTTAGAGGATACTCTGGGCGCTCTGGCCAAGCAGTGGGTGCAGCACATCATTCAAATGTTTACACTGGTAGAGAATAGTATTGGGCTAACTGGCTACATTTGCTAGCAGTCTGTCTGCAACGCCACAAAGATCAAAATAAGTATTTGGCAGACCACAAGTTCCTGTATATTTAAATGCTTGTGGAAGAAATTGCTGGCTAAAATTTGTAACTGACAATTCTTTGCGGATAGTTCTCACCTTTCCTTTGTATATCTGCTATCTGAACTGTTCATCAATCTCTAATAGTGCAGGACCTTCTGTGGTGCTGAACTGGTATGCTGTCTTTTAAGTGTCATGTTACATTTATGAACACACCACTTATTGATTGTGTAGACCTCGTATACCAAGTCCTTAATTTGTATATTTTTGTAGGATGTCCTTAAGCTGACAGCTCACAGTGACCAGATACAGTACTTTGGACAGGTCAATAAATCAATAACTCATGGTAAAGCAAGCCAATACATAGAGTATAATGAAATAACACATGTTGTATGTGTTTTACAATTCTTGGATTTTAAAACATAGTCTCAGCTCCCTAAGCGATTAAGAACGACCTATTAAATTAAAATAGTCAAATATTGGATCATTTAATTACAGAGATATGTCGCCCAACCATATATTTATTCTGTATTCTAAGTACATTGATATGGAACTGAGTGTAAAGCAAATACATAATGGAGCTGACAATATCAACTTGATTGAGGCAATATACTGCAGAGCCAATGTATACACAACCGCACTGCATTTGATAAGACTCTAATTACACCTCTATAAGATTTACTCAAACACCCTTCTGCATAATGATATAAGATTAGATCAGGGATTGAACAAACAAATTTATAGCTTCCCCTGGGCACTTACATGATCTGTTCCAGAGCTATAACGATGGGGCGGGGAGAAACATAGATAAACACCAGTGCTGGAGTTTACATTTTAAAATGTGGATGAATTACGGGTCAACAACCTCTCCGTGCTTGTATGGGTGGACACAGGGAGGGTAGGTGAGGAGAATGGGCAGGGGCAGTGTGCTGTAGACGTAATCTGTGTTTACCAGTGCGGCTCTCTGTGACGGGGAGCAAATAAATCTGCCAAGCAGCAGCAGATTCATAAAATCCCTCAGGTGGCTCTGTTCATTTATCTACATTTGCCAGGGCCTCCAGCTGCCAAAAGCAGGTGGCACACTTTGGCTTGAAAATTGACTGTCCTTAAGATGTAGAACTCCTTAAAGGGATGAGAGAGGAGGTGGGAGAGGGTAGGGGTGTGACGGGTGGAAGAGGGGTGTGGGTGACAAGGTTGCAAGGTGAAACGTGTCAAGTGAAAAGGGGTGGAGTAGTGTGTGTGTGAGTTCCACAATGTAGGCTAGTAGGACCATGCTTCAAAAACGGTCTCATTCCAAAGACACATTGAAATGAAAATGCCCTTGTTTCTCATTTCCTCCCCACAAATTCGATGTCTAGATTGGTGGCACACCACCCAGGGAGCAAAAGGCAGTGCCTGCAGTGTGGCAATAGAGGAGAGGAAGAAGGAACGCACCAGTAAATAAGAAATGATAGATTAAAATAATCTGGGGATCCATTGCATCTCTGGCCTACTGCAAATATGATGAAATTCAAAGCCACTATGATGCATCTCATTGCAAGTAGCACTTGTTAGGGACTGAGGTGCTTCTTGGGATTGCACTTGGGGCCCCAAACAGCTGCTAGCCAGCACATACTGGCTGCTTGATTCACATTAATGCAGCGCATAACAGTATCTAGACCATACAAATGTCATCCCTTCAAGCTAATCCCCTAATTGGATATACTATGTTCAACATTTATTTTATAGACAAGGTGAACTCACAAATGCATTGGTTTTTAGGACTATTTGAAGCAACAATACATAATGTCTCGTTGTAAATAAATGTGCGTTTTGCTACTCTCTATTGTGGATTGACCCAGTTCGTGAAAGCTTTTACATTTGCTGTTCTAAACTCTCAGTGTCAGGTAAGTCGTTTCCAGAACAAAACCCCCTGCTGCCGCACAGGAAGTGATGTGTTTCACGTTTCCAGCAGCGGCAGCAGCAACAACAGTTTGTTTGGAATAAATAGAAGAAGAACTGGGTAGTTAGCATGAGGAGCGATAGCCAACATGACTGTACAGACAAGGAAAAGCTACAGAATCTCAAACTTCATCAACAGAAAATCCAAGAAAGAAGACGTACCGGGGACGCTGTTTGTATGGTGTGATTATAATAATGTATAATTGCCTTCGGTGTAGTTATTTGCTGTTCTTTGAATGCATTTACCCTCAAATTCTGAAATAAATGAAGAGCTAGCTTCATCGACAGTCATCGTCATCATCACATGACACCTGCACAGCACTTCATGGCGCAAGTGCAGCACTGCATGATTTGTTCAGGTTGTTGCCGGTTCAGTTGCAAGTGTACGGGTTAGTAGCTCTGTTGCTGATTCGATTTACTGTAATTGACTTCCAATGTAAAATTAGACATCAAGAAGTGCACTGAAATGTATCATCATTTATGTACTAATGGTAGGCTGATTTATTTTATATAGCCCTTTTTTTTGATAAGGGTGAATAGTTATATTTTTCTTTTAAATGTCAGAAATCGGACAATGCAATCCATAAGTAAACCCTATTCCATAATGCTCTTGAGTATATAGATTTTTGTATTTTGAGTGTTCACCCTAAAATACCATTAATATGTATCGAAAGTCACATAATTAATTCAACTGCTAATGGTCCCCCATGTCAGGGTGCCCGAATGTATTTGGTCAGTTCCAGATCATATTCAGTAAAGCGGTCCTTTCTTAGAATGCAGTCAGAAGTCTTTGCAATGACTCACAGAAGTCTGTAATCTCCAGACTCACATTCTCTTTCCAGCTTTTTGCATTTCATTGCATCTCTATGTGAATTCAACTGTGACTCTGCTTGGCTTTCAGCTACTCTGAGAGAGCATGGGGTACATGTTTGGAGTAAATGAGTATAAACAAAAAAGGGATCCGAGTTATCAAACAGCCTTGCTCACCATTCCTCCTATAGAGCTTAAAGATTATCATGAATAACTTTGATGGTTGTCTCTCCCTGCACATGGGAAATGAGGGAATACATAAGGGGAAACAGCTATCTCAGTTATTCATGGTTACGTCATATAGTACCATTAAATACCATAAAATCATCAAGACATTCAAAATCTTCTATTCTAAAGTCTAATACCTTAAATATTCTATGTTGAAGGTATTAGAATGAAATAGTCTATTCAATACAATAGTCAATTTATTGAGGTATAAGAGTATGTCTTCTCCTGCTTTCTCTCTTCAGTGTATTTCTCATTGAAGTGGAGGATCACCATCTGCCTAAAATGTCCCTGGATATTGGTGGTGCTTGATGGCCTCTTCCAACATTGAAGGCATTATGCAGGAAACCACTGTGATTACATATCATTAGAGGTGCTGCAATGCAGCAGGTCAGGGGTAAGCAACCAGGAGAAAAGTGCAGGATGTGCAGATTTCTTCTTCTGCATGTGGTCCAGTCTTGCAGCATCACATCATGCCCACATTGACACTCGTGCATTTTACAAAACATTGCCTTCAAGGCAATATCATAACTTCAGAGGATAGAAGGTGTTGAGAAAGTTTCTTAAAACATTACAGTAGCATTTTTTATATACTGTATTACATTATATACAGTATTCAAAGGATAATTTACATTGTAGTGTGAAATGTCACCGTTAGTATATCAACATGTTAAAGAGGGAGTATTTTTCACAACTGTATGTCATTATTTACCTGGTGTATATGAAACACATCTACAACATCCAAAAAAATGGTTAGAAATATGTTTAATAATTCATATTGTGGAACTTATCCTCCACCCAGAAATGTACAGGCCATTTTGGGAACTTAAGTCCAGTGTCTACCTAAACACTGGTGCAAAACCTAAAAGGTTTAAAATGGTTCAGCAACTATGGCAAAATAGCAGTGACTAAACTTTTCACTTTACTAAAATATGCCAAATACTGGGAAAATGCCACTCTCTGCAAGCAAGCTATTCAAGGTTGCCAGGGAGGCATAACTTAAGGTATGAAACGCAATGCATTTTGCTCAGCATTTCAGGCTGGTAGGTAAGGTCACCTATTCACTCTTGAGTATATCGACTTACAAAACAATTGACATGACAAACAGATCATGAGAAGAAAAGCTGAAACAAAATGAATATTAAAGGAACGGCATTACCTCAAAAAACACTGAGGCACACTTACTAAACAATGCAAATGTTGATAATAGCTTTTGTTTTTCACACTTTTTGCTATGACAAATTACAAGCTATACCTGAGTGTCATCCTTTCATCCTATCTTCACATTATATTGTTATATTGTATATATTGCCCTTGACATCCTTCACACCTGTAACTTTGTAGATCATTTGTGTGTGTGTGTGTGTGTGTGTGTGTGTGTGTGTGTATCAGACCCGGATCAATAGTATTTGTTTCAATTTATTCTGAGTGTCAGATGGGACAGGAGATACAGTAGGACAATACAATGAGTGCCAAGAAGTCTGTTTGAAGGTTAATTTAGTATATCTTTCTATGATCTGCAATTTATCTGACACAGGCAGAATTTTGCAGTAAAGAAGTTAAAAGAAACACTATTTGTGCATGTGTGTGCATATGCGTATGTGTGTGTATGTGTGTGTGTGTGTGTGAGTGCGTACACTCACGTGTCAGATATGAGGAATGGCTGATGGGTTAGCTCATTTCAGGATGGCCTGTTCTTCTCAGGGTGTAAAGCCCTGTTGAATTCATATTTGTATACGGCCTCCTGTTGCCTTCCATGCCACTGATCATGACATTCTGTCAGAGACAGGTAGGACAGGCTCCGGGCAGCAAAGTCCCACTAAGCCACTTAACCATGTGTTGCAATTTGGGAATAAGCAATTATCTAGAAATGCCAAGTCTATGTTAATGACCCTGTGGCCACATGGCTGTAGAGAGTAGACATTCATTGACCTGGGTCTATTTCTAGATCCCTGTCCTCAGGTTCTCTAACCCTAAGCCATCTGTTATGATAAATTGAAAGAATCAAAGTTCTATCCTTGAATTTTGTGCTTGGGGCTCAAATACTATAGTGTTTACTGATAATAAGTAATAGTTATTGTCACTGAACACTATATATTACACTATATATTGCAGTAGGTCACTGACACATTGGCCAACATCTGCTGATACTGTGCATTTGTTTGTTCTTTCAATCAAGAATTAGAAGAGTGTATACAAAAGAGTATACAAATTGTATCTGTCACAGTGGTCTGTGGGGGAGTACTGAGAATATACAGGTATTTGTGATGTACAGTGTTCAGTATGGAAACATGGTGTAAAATGTTGTCGTTTTAATTTGTATTCTCCTGCATCTCAGATAGAGAATATCAAACAGAGAAACTCTGATGGAAGCAAATATCACTTTTCTCTTATTCAAAAGTAAATAAGTCGAATTCATTGATTTTCAAAGCAAGCTGCTTGATTATGTCTTCGTCTTTTAAGCCTGGTTGATTTTTAAATGAGGTGAGGGAATTTGAAACGGGGAGTCCTGGGCTTGTCAAGGTTCTTGCATGTACAGTTGCGATCAAATGTTTACCTACACTTGTAAAGAACATGTACAGTATGTCATGGCAGTCATGAGTTTCCAATTATTCACTCTTATTAGTTATATAACTCTTGTTTTTCTGTGATGGATTATGGGTCTTCTAAAAATATGACAGACCACAGCAACTTGAATCATCAGTGATGGTGATGTAGAAAGTTGTGGCAATCAAATGTTCTTTGTGGCCTCTCAACTTCCTGTGAGTGATTATGATGATGACCACAGCTGGTGACTTCTCTGAGTTATTTAAATAGGGCTCGTTTGATACACTCAAACACAAACGCAACAATGGGAAAGTCTAAGGAGCTCAGCACGGAGCTGAACAAGAGGATAATTGACTTGAACAAGTCAGGAAAGTCATTTGTAGCCATTATAAAGCAGCTACAGGTCCAAGATCAACAATTGTTTGAGACAATGACTCCGAACAAACGTCATAAGTGGTAAAGGAACGGCTAAATCAGGCTAGAATTAAGGTTTTATAATGGCCTTCCCAAAGTCCTGACTTAAACCCCGTCGGGAACATGTGGACTGTGCTGAAGAAACAAGTCCGTGTCAGAAAGACCAGAAGCCACAAACTTGTGGATGGCTACCAGAAGAGCCTGATTGAGGTGAAAATGGCCAAGTGACATTTAACCAAATATCAGCATTGCTGTATGTATTTTTTTGATCCAGCAGATTTGGTCACATTTTCAGAAGACTTATAATAAATTCATAAAAGAACCAAAATTCATGAATGTTTTTTGTGACAAAGACGTATGTGCTCCAATCATTCCATCACAGAAAAATAAGGGTTGTAGAAATTATTAGAAACTGAAGACTGTCATGACACACGTGTTCTCTACAAGTGTATGTAAACTTTTGACCACAATTGCACAGCCTATATTTGCAGGCTGTGCTTAGTGTGGCAAATGTCTTTTGATGCACTTTTTGATTTACTTAACTTTGGAGGAGGAAAGCTGTAAAGCAGGGACGTGCGGTCAGGGGAGGCAGGTGAGGCAGAGTCTTTAACCATTAAAGATTAATGTTCGTAAGTGACATAATTAGGTCTGCTGATGGGACATAAAACCGCAGTGAAAAGTCACAGGGTGCGGCAAGTAATATTTTGCCACACTGAAGGGGGCGTACGTGAGCCAACGGGTGCTTGTTGCTGCAGTTCTTCTACTCAGAGGCGCCAGGCGAGTCAAGTGTAGAAGAGGAATGAATGCAAATCTCTAGGGACAGAACAAGGCTTTCAGAAACACAGAGACAATTGAAACAATTTTGCCGAAGCTTCATGAAACGCTCGAAACACTACTCGACAGTGAAGTCATTGACTTATAGAAGTATTTTCACCTGATGAAGTCAGGACTCCGTAGTCGCGTGGTAGGGCGTTGGTCTTACAATCTTTAGGAGTTTTGAAGCGTGACATCGAACCCAAGCTTTTGCTTCTTAAGACTTTACGTTTTTTCTTATCTTTACGTACCTTTAATACGTACCTTACGTGTGTGTGTTAAGAATGCTGATGAGATATGAAATAACCAGTAGCCAACTGAATAAGCTACCCTTTTGGGTTTATATATTTGTAAATCTGACTCTAAAGGAGTCAGT
>OMOT01077926.1:0-22755 GCA_900312575.1 Acanthochaenus luetkenii
TTCTAATATCATTACTATAATCATTAGAATAATTACATTACAATTACAATAAACACATTACAATAAATACATTCCGGTACTGTAACCTGCATATTTTCTTACTTCAAGTAAGACTAGGACCAATAAACACTCCCCCAAATAATAGATGTAAAAATAAGTGACTGGGCATAAGCTCATCTATACAATGCCGTCTTTCTATAATGATGTCTTATTTATTTGACATGGGTTACGTGATTTTGCTGGGATCTTGTTTGGCATAATGTGTGACCAGTGTGATGGCCCCAAAAATGTGCAAACCCATCTTCTGTTCAAGGCAGGATAATTCAGTTAAAGTAATGGAAATGAAGTTTACTCCAGGTCTGGTGCATTAACTGTAATTGTTTTTGTTAATTACTTATACTTTTGTTCTCCTTTAAGTTGTCTTCTCCATTCTCAACTTTCCCCTTTGTTATTGACGATATAGATTCGGCGGTATAAAGCCAGCAGTGCAGTCATGGAAAAGGCTAGTGATGTCTACAACAAGTTAAAACTCCGCTTTATGGGCAAGACAGAGGTGGCAGCTAAACCTAAAACGGAGGACAAGGAACCACAAGATAATGGGAAGGATACACAAAACACAGGTACGGGCTAGATTTTGGATCTTGCTGCCAACTGGTTTCTACATTGCCTTGATGTTCTCTTTGGGCTATGTATATTTGTTGTGGTCTGCCCTGCCCATCAGTCAATATAGTAAATTTGATGTAGATGAAATTATAATCCGCAATATATCAATATGGATTTTCTTTTTCTAGATTCGGCTCCTGTAAACGGGGAATCGGAACAGAAAAAAGAGGATGTGGAGGCAGAGGAGAAGCCAAATTTCCCTGCCCAGACAGAGAGTAACGAGCACATGGCTCCAAGCCCAAACAGGTAAACATCCCCTTTGAATCAAGATGTGATCTCTCATGTGAGAACAAAAAAAACAAAACAAAAAACAGTCAGTTAAAAGGGAATCTTCTTTGGCAAAGGGCCATATTTAGGCTCGAGCCTAACTACTGTGCCCTGTATTGTACATCTTCACTCAATGCTCACGTGAACATCTAACTCGTGCTAAAACATGTCAATATTGTGTGCCTTCTCTTTCTCAAGTAGACGCAGCCCAGACAGCCCTGCTGAACAACAGACGCACACGTATGAGGATGCAGACCACGGCATCTCTGCAGGCACAGAACCACCTGCCATAGAAAGCTGAAAAACCTTGAAGAACGGCTACTGCGGACCAAGTGCTAAAAGATGGTGGCCTCCTTTGTTTAACGTCATTCGGTCCCCCTGGCCCAACTCGGGTTGCAACGCACACCCAGCATTTCCTACCTGTTAAGCCAATGTTGACGTTATGAACATTTTGTACTGTAATGATCTCAAACCAGAAAGCCCCACGTGTTTAAACTCTTTGGTCCATTGCTTATCACCGTGAAAAGGAAAGCTCACTAGTCTGATAGTGTGTGACACTGCGCGAACCCCTTTGTTTCTGAAACGTGTTTCCTTTTATACAACACTCAGCCCGTCCCAGATCCTCACTACATACCCCTGCTCCAGGCTACCTTGTTTTTTTCTCCCACATGAACTCTGGCCTTTCATACTGTATGTCTATTGAGTGATTCCACTTTTAGCACTTCTAACGGGAATTTAGGCAGGGCTAGAATGATGAGATGAAACGTTAATGATCCCTGTGGGGAAATTGGGTGAAAATGGAGCCATGCTGTGAATGTTTCCCTTCGAAGATTTCGTGCAGTCGTACATCCATTGGCTTTACCTTTTTATATAAAGCCTACAGAACATCACAAAGGCCTACTGTCTGCTTGTTTTGGACAGTGAGAGGTGCAGTACTATTGTCTTGACTGTCTTTTATGTTCGTTTTTTTTTTTTTTTAATGATCTGGTCTTGCTTCCTATTAATCCAATCTCAAACATTAAGCCATTAGTCACATTGAGTCACTCACTGTTTCCCAACTGAGGTCCACCTTCTTTTTTTATAACCTTGTTTTCAGATATTTGTGTCTATATTTTTGTCTTAACTAATGAATGCTGTGGAGTTACATGCCCTGACGTCTTGTTTTCCCATAGTGTCTTTCAGTAACTTGCATATTAAATGGGATAACTGTTTATAGATTGAAATGGCCCTTATTCGCAAGTTGTGCAAAAACTCATATCCCATGTAGCTGCAGCCTATTTTGACATTTGCCTGTCACACGCATACAGCAGAAGTGTTTTTAGTGCTATTTAAATTGGTAAGACATTTATATGGCAATTCTATAATTTAGTTGAGACTTGAATAAAAATCTCAGCATGGTTTTGGTCCCAACTTATTTATTGGTATGCACATCCGGCCTTTCATTTATTAGCTGTGCCTTGTGATAAAGGGGATGCTGCCAAAAGACAGTATCACCAAATAGCTGATGGGTTTAAATGTTCTGGTACCCATTTGGCACTTGATTGTATTTATTGCATACCCATCCTCTGGTATGTAGACCTGTGGAAGTCTTGTAAATACATGGAACCTGTTAATAGAGGATGCCTGCTAATACTATGAAGCATTATTTGCATGGGCTATCAGGCTGACAATGTCCATTGGAATTTGATGGGAGTACTATTTCAATTATAAATAAAGTGGCAGCGGCCTTTAATGTCATTGATTCGCACGAGAATCTCGCCTAATATTGAAGTCAGCTGACTTTGGACGCCATTTTGTCAAGCCATTTCCTACACTGATCCAGCGTCTTTGCACGGCACAGGACGCCCCGTCTGGCCTCGCCTTCATCTGCCCGGGATTAGTAAACAGCGGCGGACCCTGCAAAGACGGTACCCGGGTGGATGAGAGACAGTCCAGCGGGTCGGCCAGCACCCACAAGACCTCTGCCAGGCGCTCGGTCCCACAGGACAGAAGCGATACACGGCCAGACATGGCTTTGAAGATTGTCAAAGGGAGCATCGATCGGATGTTCGATAAAAACCTCCAAGATTTAGTACGTGGCATTCGGAATCACAAGGAAGATGAGGTAAACCGATCGACTAGCCGCCGTTCTCACCGGGAACGTTTGCACCGTCTCATTCATACGTGTTTTAACACATTACTGCTGTTCCTGTTATCGCTAACCGGTAACTAGCTAGCCAGCGTTAACCGCTAACGCTACGTAAGTTAACGTCAGGTAGGCTGGCCAGCGAACGTTAGCTTATTGCTCGAGTCAGCTCAGTCATCCCACTCGTTAGCTACTTGGGATAGGCTAGGCGTTTTAGCCGGCTGAATGTTCACAGAAAGTGAGGGGTGAATTGTCTTGCTAATTCTGTGGTTTAAGATAGCTGTCAATGTTTATGCTAGCAAGGTGACGTTATACACCTTTTACGTTACCTTGCAATTCCGAGTCTCGTCTTGGTGACAGCCTGCTAACATAGTACCAGCAAGTTAGAGGAAGCTAGCTTGCTAGATTATCACCGTTCACCAGGCGTTTACTCACCCGGATAAAGGGGATCTCACTAGAAGGCGCTGCTAGCCTGGAGGACTATACTTAGTTAATGGACCTAACCAAAGGGTTCAGATGGTCTTGAGTCAGTGGAAGTTGCCATTTGAGTCAGTTACTGAATGGATGATGTGATCCTCTCCTAGACAGAGGACACCGTGTGAAAGAGGCCTTAGTTACTTAAACCTGTAGACCCAGTTCACTTTCATGACCATATTTAATCATCATCATCGGCATCAAAATGACAATTTGCCAAGTCAGATTTATCTTGTGATTGTGGTTATAAAACAATGCTTTATAGTATTATCCATGAGAGTCAGCCAACAGCTCATTTTGTACATCACATGTCATCTTCATCAGTGATGGCAATAAAGCTCATCTTAGAATTATGGGCCATTAAACAGCACTGTTTTGGGAAATAAAAACATATTTTCTCTACCAATGAGCTTTGTGCTGATTTGAGGGTTGTGTTTACCTTGGCTGTGGTGCCGGGTAACTTAGGCCTTGTAGAATAGTTAGGGCTATGCCTTGCTAAATTCATTTAGTTTGTCTTGTACTTGATTCTGTTTCTGTGTTGGTCTTTTACTATTCTGTAATTTCCTCTGATTGATGTTCAGGTAGATCTAGTTGGCTCATTTTCTGTAAAGTCCTTTGAGACAGACATGCTTGTGATAAAGGGCGATATAAATAAATGAACTTGAACTTGTTTATGCTATAATGATGCTCTTCCATTTAGTAGTAGGGTGGGGGGGAGGCAGGGTTCCTGGGTTATTGTTGCACAATGCGGTGCCGCTGTCTACACCTGTCAGTCTGCAAGTCAGGTGTGAAATTTAGAGTTACACTAAAAGCCTCAGGTGAGGGCTTTTTAGATCTGTTCATTTTTTTCAACATGCTAGATTTGTCCTGTGTTTGCCATCTCATCAGGGAACCTATTTACACTCACCATCAGTTAGATCGAGGTAGGCTCATTCTCTGTAAAGTCCTTTGAGACATGCTTGTGATAAAGGGCTATATAAATACATGTACAGGCCTAATCAGCTGTATACACATATGGTTGTGATATTGTGTCGTCTGTGTTTGTCCCGCCATGCTTTTGGTTTTGGATATGAAAAACGACCACCCAGGTTAGCCGTTTCATCTGTACTGAGCCATCCATGCTTGATCTCTTGATTCAGCTTATGGACTGAGCCGTCCTCTGTAGGTAACCCAACCTGGCCTACCTAGATAAGATGTTGGTTGCCCAGCCAACTGTGGACAGTTACCTGAAATATTAATAAGGTGTGTGTATGTGTGTTTACTTTTTCCTGTCCGGCCCACAGTTTCGCATTCACACACTATTTATTTTTCATGTGTGTGCCAAGTCCTTGCACACAGCTCATTCATTCACTCCCTCCCACGTCTTTGGAACAGCAGGCATGAGGATGTTCTAAGTGTTATTTACGTGAGATTCTCAGATTGGCAATGGGAGTTTTTTGACATACTTCTAATTGGCTAGTTTTGGCTAGTTAGTGTTGACCCAGCCTTCCCCTTCTGTGCTTGGGAGGCCATAGACTTATATCCCTCCTTTGCTTCCCCAATATCTCCAGCTCAAACTGCTGTGCTGCCAGAAAGACTGTCTGTGTTGGCCCTGTGGCAACTATGTCAGTTATTTCAATTGGTTCTGAATTGGTCATTTGAAGGAGAGTATGATGGGAAAGCACTGTGTGTGTCTGGTGATATGGGGTCTCCCCATGCCTGCCCAACAGGCAGCAGAATGCAATCCCACGCCCCTGTACCTCCTCCTGTCACTGTGCTGTCTCATGACTGCAGACACATGACCAGCACACACTCACACTCTACAGAGCCATATGTGTACGTGTCAGTTTTCCAAGGTTGCTCCATCTAAAGTTTTAACTAAGCTTGTCCTCCACTCTTGAATAAAATGAGCCATTATGTTTTCTCACTATTGCAGGGAAATATTAAGGCGAGTTATTAAAATTGTCTATTGTGCCAGGGGTCAAAAGAGCTGCTATTTTTTCATTCATTCATTCATTCATTCAGGCCTAGTTCATTTACCAGACTCTTGAGGCTCCTGGAAATATTAATATATTGAAATGCTTAAGGCAATAGTGCAGACCTCCAATTCAGACATTTTGACCTGTATTTGAAGTGGATGCAAGAGTTATGAAATTACTTGTACCATTTTACTTATGTAATACAACCTGTATATAGTATCTGTGTAATTTGAATGATACAGTGTAATAATTTGGTCATGATCTTGTTACATATTTCTTGCTCTATAAGCATGGCCAGAATTTGTCCTGAATTTGGTTCAGATTACAGGCTACAAAGCAAAAGGAAGTCATTCATTTTCAATGGAAGCTGGAGAAACAAAGCTACGAACGCCAGCATGTAAAATGTAGCAGCATGTCGGCCGTGCGTGGCTACAAATTGATGTTCAGCTTCAACTTTTTTCCACACTGCACAAATCAGTCAGAGTAGAGGGAAGGTACGATAGTTATTTACTTGATGAATTATTTTGGTTAACAAGAACGATTATTTGCCAAATAAGATAAAAACGAGACAAATGCAAAGCTATGACATTATTAGTTGGTGCACCCAACGTGATGACAACATGACAACATGAACTGTCAACACTTTTCTGCTCCATTGGCGACATTGTAGCTTGGTACGCTAGACCGTTTTGTAGCTTTTATAGTCCATAGTTTGAACGTACAATAAACTGTATGAACTAGTTTATTCAGTTTAAGTCTGTTCCAACGTTGGATGAAAACAAACTCATAGGTAAGTTGTACAATTTCACATGCATCAGTAATGACCACCAGGGAAGGCCACAGTCACATCCTAAAATCCACCTGCCACTTTGACTATTAATACTTGAGAATGGAATAGGGCCTCCAAAGTATGTTTCATCACCTGTCTAAATGGCTGGTGTATTGTGGACAAACCTAGCAGCAGCCAAAGATTTACTAGCACGTGTCTGGTGTTTGGTAGTAATTTTCTACTCTGGATATCACTCCACCTAATCTGATCTGCTGTCTGTTGTTTGCCCTCTCCTCTGTCTTCCCCCAGGCCAAGTACATCTCCACCTGCATCGACGAGATCAAACATGAGCTCAAGCAGGACAACATCGCTGTCAAGGCCAATGCTGTGTGCAAGCTCACCTACGTAAGATCTCTCAGCACCCTCCACTGATTCACTGACTGTCCGTCACTTCCACCCACTACATAGACACTGATACACGTACAGATAGATGTTCTCTGTCTATGTCTCTCAGTATAAGCCCATCTGTGTCCCTGTGTATAGATACACACAGGCCATCTGGGTACTTGGGGCCATGTCTAACTTGTTAACGATGTAACCAGTCTCTCTTTCTGCCTGTTCGCATTACAAAGTTATCAATTCTTACCGCTTTACAGTCTGTTTACAGCCAAATGTGTGAATAAGTGAACATAGCTAACACATAGCTAACAATGGATGCTAAGACATGATTAATCGACAGTTTAAAAATATGTGATTTGAATGGGAACCTAAAGCGGGGGAAATAAATGTGTCCTCCGTTAGTGTTACTTTCCCCCACTTTGCCACACCTCTCTGTGTATTTGAAGTCCAATCTCTTAAAAGAAAGCACCATTTCTATTCATAGCTTAGGCCTACATTTAGGTTTAGATGTCGTATCGCGACTGGAATCCGTGCTCAGTTTGAAAGCTCTCAGATCAATGCATTTAGCCTCTCTGTGCTCCACAGGGACTGTCCAGGGCCCCGCTCCACCTTTATTTACCCTTTCTCTCGCTCTCTCTTCCGTGTTTCAGCTTCAGATGCTGGGCTATGATGTCAGCTGGGCCGCTTTCAACATCGTTGAAGTCATGAGCTCCTCCAAGTTCACATACAAGGTGAGACTGGGAGATGGGAATAAAAGGAGAAGTCTTGGAAATACAGACCTCAGAACCCGACCTAGTCAGAGCTGATTGTTGGGTGTAAGCCTAAGTGTAGGTACAGGGCAGTGTAGATGACTGTAGTTCTGATCAGTGTTGAGAGCAATAGTGGAGGGCGGCATTCTGGGACACCAGATCTCATTGTTGAGACATACGGAAGTGTCATGGGCCTAATTCAACGAGACATCTGTGATGGGACAATGACATGCCGTCGCTCACCAACCACCCTTTCTCTAACATCTAAGCTAAGTTTCTACATAGATACTCACACAAAAATAGCACAAGGGATAGTCACAGCAGATCCTGTGTATTGGTAAATGTCTGTGAAATGACTACAGATTGCCAAATTTATGTAATAATAGGATTGTACTGTAATATGAACTATGTAATATCTAAATGTCTTTGGTTGCTGTTCTTCCAACAGAGGATTGGCTACCTGGCTGCCTCGCAGTGCTTTCATGAGAGCACTGATGTCATCATGCTGACAACCAATCAGATTCGAAAGGTTAGTGATTCTCCTCTTCCTTGCTCTCTCTGCCTGCGTGTCTGAGGATTATCTCCCCCTCTGCCAACTTCTTCTCTCTCACACTCTCTCGCTTTCATCTCTCCCAGGATCTCAGCAGTCCCAACCAATATGACACAGGTGTTGCCCTCACTGGCCTCTCCTGTTTTGTGACCCCTGACCTGGCTCGGGACCTGGCCAATGACATCATGACTCTGGTGAGTCCTTGAGAATATGTCAAGAGGTTTACCACCAAGGACTTCTCCTTATTTTCTCTTTCTACAACGGAATATTTGCACTGCTGTTCCTTTCCCTATTACTTCTTCTCATTACTCTTTATTTACACCACTGGTAAAGGCCTGTCAATAGACATCAAGACAATCTGAACACAACAATATGTCACAACTGTCTTTACCCCTTTTTCCACTATAGATGTCGCACACTAAACCCTACATCAGAAAGAAAGCAGTTTTGATCATGTACAAGGTGTTTCTCAAGTATCCAGAGTCCCTGCGCCCTGCTTTCCCCCGGCTCAAGGAGAAACTGGAGGACCCAGACCCAGGTATCGGGAAAGACACCACATCCAGTCCGCTCATGCCAGGGACTGGTGCCCCACATTTTACTGTAGTGAAAGACGAGACAGTCGTTTGCTAGTTTTGCCAGGGGTCTCGGCTGTGTCTCTTGGTTCCGTGTCCTCGGTTTGGGCCAGACGTGGTCGTTGCAGTGCGAGATAGCTAAATCGTAGACTCTGCTGGCACCCATGGGGACTGACACTCTCTGTCACTTTAACCCTATGAATTATTCAGCAGCTAAGAATATGAGTATAATGAGGGCTCATTTGTGTTACTGCCAGGGCTGTCTGGCAATATTCAACAGCCCACATGACTATTTCTGCTGGGCTGACAAAAATGCCTCACAGGAAATGTATCAGTTTTCATGGCATATTGCCGTGCTGTCTCACTTATGTCAGCGAGCCTATATTCACTGGTGTAAAGATGTTTATCTGATACGACCTACTATTGTCAAATAATTATTTCAAGAGTGATATAAGGTTTAAAAAAAAAACACCAGTCATGATGGAATATAACCTGACTTGCACTTGGCAAAAACAGAAATGGCTACACACCTGTAATGTAAGAAAAACAACCGTACCTTTATATTTCTTTATTTTGTAAATAATTAATTACTTATCTGACTGCATACATTTCATATCTTTCATATATTTGTTTATGTCCTACACTTTTTCTTTCCCCAGTGTGTTCTGCTATTATTTTGCACAGCCTCATAATGCTGTAGTTCATTTTTTTCATACTTTAATTCATACATTTCCAATAAACACATTCTAGTGTTGAAGTCGTCAGTTACGTTATGCGTTATATTTTTGTTTATGTTCTCTGTTCTTGTGCTTTATCCTGTTGCTGTTTCAATGTCCTTAGTTTCCCCATGGGGATCATTAAACTTTCCTCTTCATATTTGTTTTTAGATAGTTAAATAGTTAAATATCGAAATAAATTATATTTTTGCATTGGCTTTACAGGTGTATAGGCACCTTTCTGTTTTGCCTGATAAAGCCTTTCTTAGACTAATAATGCATTGCTTGCATGATGTGGATCGGCATGGTGGCTCAGTGGTTAGCACTGTCACCTCACAGCAAGTAGGTCGTGGGTTCGAATCTGCCCCTGTCCTTTCTTTGTGGAGTTTGCATGGGTTTCCTCCGGGTGCTCCGGTTTCCTCCCACAGTCCAAAGACATGCAGGTCAGGCAAACTGAAGACACTAAATTTCCCATAGTTCTGTTTGTGTACAGTATGGTATATGATGTAGTGTAGTATATGATGTAATATGTATATGACATATTATTTTATGTAGTATGTATATAACTTAGCATATGTAGTATATGATGATGTAGTATGTATATATGATGCAATGTAAAACCCTTTGAGACATCCTTATATAAAAGGGCTATATAAATAAACATGACTGACTGATTGATTGATGTGGATGTGTACAGCCTGATCTGATGTTTTTGTCCTCTTTAGGCGTCCAGTCAGCAGCAGTGAACGTTATCTGTGAGCTGGCCCGGAGAAATCCCAAGAACTACCTGTCTCTGGCTCCGCTCTTCTTCAAGCTCATGACCTCCTCCACTAATAACTGGGTTCTCATTAAGATCATCAAGCTGGTGAGTTAACGGAAGGTGTGTCTGTGTATCTGACTGTCTTGTCTGTGTATGTTAGCTGGATGCTGTCTGTCTTTGTGATTTTGTTTGCTTGTGTTTAGCTAGCACCTACATTACAACATATCATCACACAAAAACTCTTGCATTGAACATCACAAACTGATTATCAGGGATGTCCTGAGCCAATATCAAAGATTTGAATCGGCCCCGATCAAGGCGTATTTGGTATCGGCTACATGACGCCCGATCAAATCTCGCCCGATCTATTTATTCAGTCTCTCTCTGTAAAAAATGTACGTGAGGCGCATGGTATGGATAATGCTTACATGGGAAGGAGGCGCGTCATGTCTGCAATGTGGAATTATTTTAAGTTGAAGGTATTTATTTTTCTGATTTCAGATTTTGAGATCAGATTTAGCTGTTGTGTAATGAAAAAAATATTGGATCGGGACTCAGTATCTGCAGATACTTAATATTAAATGACTCAGATTGGAGACAAAACAAAGTTGATCGGGACATCTCTACAGTTTGTACAGTATGTCATGGCACTCTGTTTTGCAGTTTGGCGCGCTCACACCGCTGGAGCCACGGTTGGGGAAGAAGCTGATCGAACCTCTGACAAACCTAATCCACAGGTGAGATGGCCACAGAGATCCCTCAATGTTTACTCTCTACCACGGATGGTTGAGGTAGTCTGGTCTGATGGATATGTCAATAATAATCTTCTCTATCTCCCCTCTTCTCACCTTGTCCTCCTCTCTCACAGTACCTCTGCCATGTCCCTGCTGTATGAATGTGTCAACACAGTGATTGCAGGTCAGTACTACTATTCTGTGGGCAGTATAGTGGCCCTGTTTTGCTCGGTTGTGTGTATGGTATGACGCTAACACTGCCAGGGTTAGGGGTGGCAAACCTCCTAAAAATATACACACTCATGGTACTGTAAGGCACTTGAGATAACAGTGTCCTCAGAGTAGTACATGTATGTTAAAGGCATATGTTATTGCTTTGCATCCACACTTGGGTATAAGCGCACAAGGATATACAGTACACTGATACTGCCTCACTTACAGAAGCTTCCTCTTTTCAGTCATAAAAAAACACAGAACTCAGCATTTTGTCAGCACTGCTATAGAATTCAACTTAAAATGCAGCCTGAGCCCAATTCAACAGTCACTTGAAAATTGACCTTAAATGATCCTGGGGGTTTGGGGTCGACATGTGCATCACCATGTGCATTTACATCTTGGCACAGATTTTGAGTAAATACTCATATTGGATCTTGAATTTCTTTCTGCTTCTCACAAAAGGTGTAGTTCAGATTCAGATCTAATTGTTTCTTTGTCCCACATTGCAGTGTTGATTTCCTTGTCCTCTGGGATGCCCAACCACAGTGCTAGTATTCAGGTAAAACTCTGAAGTCCACTCCTCTTCCTGTACTTTCTTGTGGTTAGACATTGATTGTAAGCATTTCCACTCTAGTTGAATCACAGTGCATGCTTTCATCAATTTCTTTCTGTTCACAAGTCTGTCTGTCCTAACACCTTTTCAATAGATATACAACAACTGGTTGGACAGGCTAACAAGACTCATACAACTCTTTTCTCTGTTTTATTCCTTGTGGCTGTCAATAATGCATGAAATGACCCCCCCATATAGGGCCCATTACCCCCACTTTTGATTGCCTCATGCATGCTCTGTGAAGCATGCCCACAAGACAAGACTGAAACTGGTGTGGAAAGGTTTACAGTGATGATAATGGCTTTTCCCCTTCTCCCTCTCCTCTTGCTCTTTCTCTCTTTCCTTCAGCTCTGTGTGCAGAAACTGCGAATCCTGATAGAAGACTCGGACCAGAACTGTGAGCCCTCTGTCAATGCCTGCAGTGTGTCATTCTCTCATTGTCTGCGTGTTTCTGACTAGCGAACAGTCCGCCCATTTAGACGACAACAATGTAGACCCCCTGTCTCTGGATAACTCGAAAGTTATTACCTTGTCGCTCTCAATTAGGTTGCCTGTTTGGAATACCACTGCACTTAAGTCACATAGTTGCCACTGTTCTGCTACCATCAAGCATAGAACTTGGTTTTATAGACATGTTACATGCTCCTCGGTACGTGGGCAGGTTAATTTGTTCATGCTGTACTGTTGGAGCTGAGGTTGATACATACTACAAGTCGAGTTATCTGGACCCCCCCATACCTGTTTTGTGGTGTGTGTGTATAGATTAGGTTATAGACCTGTGGTGAGTAGAACAGATTGTGGACTTGGGTTCTATGTTTTGTTTTTCCACTTGTGGGTTTTGCATGGCGATAGTCTCACAAAGGCCACACAACAAACATAAGACTGTTGGAGCCCTTTTAGAGCCCAGAGCAAGGAATTGGCAGTGTTGGAAGTCACAAAATATGACACATTGCAAATTTTCATTGAGGCGGCCATTGGTGAACTGCCTTACCCATCAGTTGCACTTAATGCATCAAAAGTATTGCTCTCCAATAGGAGTATAGCGTATCCATAGTTGAGGTAGCTTCAGAGTTGGTGGCTGTTTCATTCAGTCTCCTGCAGCTGCGCTAAGGCTGTGGGTCAAGTGTGCACTGTATTTACTGCAGTGACCAGCCTCGCCTCAACCCACGGTCACTACACACACATACACGTATTGATCCAGGAGCCCAAGAGGCGTTTGTCTCTTCCAGAGTACATAATTGAAAGGTTGACGCTATTCAGCAGATTTCTGCATTTCTGTCAGTCCTTTGGGTAAGCCAGCAGCAAAAGCTGACGAGGACAGAAAATTGGTGGTGAAGAAAAACAAAACTTCCATTTCCTCATGTGTGTTGTCCCATGTGTGTGTGTTTGTGTGTTATTTCCATCGTTCTGTTTGTTTTGTGTTTCTTTCCTTTGTTATTGAGTTCGTAGTGTAATTGATGTAAGAAATGTTATCAGAATATCAAATGGAAGACTCTTTAGATTAGATTAGGTTAGATTAAGATAGCAATATTTTTGTACATTATTTTCTGTATAGAACAGATATGGCTTGTAGAGTGACAATACTGTCAGTAAGGATGTGTAGAGTAAGATGAGAATTTAGAGAGGTCAGGGGACAAAATAAGCTCTTTGTCCTCCAGAAACCTTGCATCTCCAATGAACCAAGTTAATTTCACCGCTTTGAGTTCTTGACATTTATTGTGGATTTTCAATGGATTGGCTTCATCTTAGGGATATGATTCATGTTCTACAAATAGGAGACTTGTCAGTTGTCATTTACAGTTAAAGGAGATCTGAGGTTTCTGCATGACACTGAGCTTATGCAGGTAGATGGGAGTTAACTTAAGTGACCAGGTATAGCATTTATTGTCCAGCTCCAATCACACTCCAGTAATGACAGTAGGTTGTATGACTGATAGCTCCTTGAATAAGAACATTAAGTAGCAACAAACCTAGTAGTTACTGCAGGGAACAATGTAAGATGGTATAAGATATAGGTAAACATGCCTCTACTTGAGCGAAGGGTGCATGTATGTCTATTTCCAAGGGCACTGAGGCCATGTTGTGTGTGTTATAGTGAAGTACCTGGGCCTGCTGGCCATGTCAAAGATCCTGAAGACCCACCCCAAGTCAGTGCAGTCCCACAAGGACCTCATCCTCCAGTGTCTGGATGACAAGGATGAGTCCATCCGCCTGAGGGCCCTGGACCTGCTCTACGGCATGGTACAGAGCCAAGACTTTTACATCACTGCCGTTATTTGTTGGCTAATGTTCCATTTAAGTGAACTGGCTCAAACTCAAATATTTTGCTGCCAAATTATCTTGGTTTTACTGTAATGTAAGTCAATGGGATGAAAACGATCCCAATTCTAAGCAGGGCAGGAAACTACCTTTTTATTTTATTTTATTTTTGGTCTACATACCATAGCTGCTGGTAAATCTCAAAATGTACCTGCCACTTGCACGATTTTACAAGGTAACATTTTTACAAAAGGTTAGAACCTCCAAATCATGGTTGGTCAAATTGGCTGGTAGACAAAGCAACCAGCTACTGCTAAAAATAAATCACCAGCTTGTGGTATTCCCATCATGGTAATGTATGACTGTCTATGATTATAGTATTATTATTACTTGCTATTGTTATCACGATTATTAGTCCATGCTTTGAGGACCAGGTTTGATTAATTGCTTATCAACACCTTTACTATTTTCAGCTACAGGTGTAATTGTAAGTGAAATCAAACTGAATTGTATGTTTCCATAAGGCCAAATTATGCAATTATTAATTGTAGAAACAAAAATTGTGATATACGATTATACAAAATGAATTGTGTTTAGTTATAAAATATGTTTCAGGAAATTATGGCTTTTTTCTGTCTCTCTTACATTTCCATTCATTTATTTAAAATGGAACAAAATTGTTGAACTGGTGTTTGTTCCTCCCAGGTATCCAAAAAGAACCTGATGGAGATTGTCAAGAAGCTGATGCTGCATGTGGACAAAGCTGAAGGGACCACCTACAGAGACGAACTGCTCACCAAGATCATCGACATCTGTAGCCAGAGCAACTACCAGTACATCACCAACTTTGAATGGTCAGTCCTCCAGCCAGTTGCACCACATCAGCATTTTCTTACGTTGTTGTCAGACAGTTATTTCTATGCAATTCTCCTTGTTTTGTTTTCAGATAATTTACAGAGTTTAAGTGTTGAGATTTTTTGACATTTGAACGATTGTCAAAGTGTTGTGCTCTGAGCCTGAGATCACCCCTGACATGCCCATCCATTTTTGGATATGTATTTAGCAAGAGAGTGTGTGGCTATGTGCAAGGCAGGAAACAGTATTAACACTCCGTCTGCCACAAAAAAGAAAAATATTGTAATTTCTTTTGTTCGTTTTGTCTGGTGTTAATGTTCAACTTTACTACATATGTAACCATACATCTCCATATCCGTTTTGCAGGTACATCAGTATCCTAGTGGAGCTGACCCGATTAGAAGGCACGCGGCATGGCCACCTCATCGCCTCTCAAATGCTGGATGTGGCCATCCGGGTCAAGGCCATCCGGGCCTTCGCTGTGGCCCAGATGGCCACTCTGCTGGACAACGCCCACCTTCTGACCAGCAACACACAGCAAAACGGCATCTGTGAAGTGCTGTACGCCGCAGCCTGGATCTGTGGCGAGTTCTCAGAGTATGTTGATCTGTCCTCTCCAAATTGGACTGAATGAAACTTATGTGGCCTTTATACCAGTCAAAAGAAACATGCCTACTAAGATAATCAGCTAAGACTACTATTTTACCGGAATGTATTAGTTTTTTTTCACTAGCCCAAATGTAGCAGAAATCAGACTGTTCATCGCTCTAGAACCTCTCGGAGCAGAAAAACATTAACAAACCAGAAATTAATAAAAAGAAATGTTGGTCTTTGAGGTGCTCCAACTTAGTCATGGAAAAGTGATAACATTTTACATCAAGGCCACGTTTGGAACCCTGTGTCAGTATTTGTATCCAAAATGGGTCTCAGTCAGGCCTTCCTCTAAATCCACCTCCTCCTCCCCTCGTTAGACACCTGGAGAACCCTAGGCAGACGCTGGAGGCCATGCTGCGGCCCAAGGTGGCCACCCTGCCGGGCCACATCCAGGCAGTGTATGTGCATAACGTGGCCAAGCTGTTTGCCACCATGCTGAGCAGCCAGGAGGGGAACACAGACAGCACGGCCGCACAGGAAACCAGCCAGCTCATGATAGACAGACTGCCGCTCTTCGTCCAGAGCGCCAACCTGGAGGTGCAGGAGAGGGTAAGAGAGAGGAGGAGCACTCGCAAACATTTAGTAGATGATAGATATATAGAGTTTACTGTCCATATTTCAACATGATTAGACACCCAGTCATGTCAAATCATGTAATAATATAGCTTGACTGCATTACAGCATTTAGCTGTCACTGCAATTTCTAAGGGTACACATGAAAAAATGGCTGAATACAAGCATCAGATAAAAGGCTATGAACTTAATCAGTATACCTTGCATCATGGATTTCTCCAAGGTAGTTCTCTATTAAGCAGTGTTCATAGTGTGTCTTGCACTGTCTCTTTGCCTGGTGTATGTACGGTAGTCCTGTTGTCCATGCACCATATGTGCCAGTATGCTCTGTGAAACTGTATTTTGGCAACATATCTGCACCAGTGTTGTTAAACCATCCTGTACATTTATTCCAACCCTGACCTCGGACTGGCAGAGTCCACCTGATTAGATTACACTACTTGCAAATCTGATCAATACTGCTGCAAACCTACATGTCTGCTTCCACTCCCATCTTGTCCCCAGGCGTCATGCATACTGCAACTGGTCAAGTACATCCAGAAACTGCAGCAGAAGGATGTAGAAGTGGCTGTGGAGGTCAGCGCTCTGTTTGCCGGAGAACTCAACCCCGTAGCCCCCAAGGCGCAGAAGAAAGTGCCTGTTCCTGAGGGGTGAGTTAGCTCAGTGCATGGGACACACACACACACACACACACACACACACACACACACACACACACACACACAAAACCAACTAACTCCTTAGTTTAGAATGTATAATGTGGCTACCTGGGATAAAGTGTAATCAGCCTCTTCTGCATCTCAACTGTAAATGGAAACAGGCTTGTTCACAAGGCACTGGGTTTTAAGCGCTAACTGATGATTTATTAACCTTGTTAATAAATGTGTGTGCATTGACTAGTTTAGCAATAAATGGAGCATCCATTGATGGCAAACCATATTGGAGAAATCCAGGATGCAAGTTATACTGTTTAAATTCATAGGCAGTAAAATAGCATTTTAGACATTAGTCAATGAAGCTACATTATTATATGGTTTGACATAACTATATTGCTAATCATGTTGAATAAAATTCAAGGCGCTTGTCTTTATCCGAAACATAAATCTGTTTGTTGTAGTCTACCAACAAGAATGGCTAAAAACACTGGTACACTGATGCATCTCTACTTGGGAGCATTGATCAGTGAGGCGTAACTGAGTTTGTGTATGTGCAGTCTGGACTTGGATGCCTGGATCAACGAGCCTCCGTCTGAGAGCGAGTCTGAGGATGAGAAGCCCAAGGCCATTTTTGCCAAGGAGGAGTCCAGACACTCCCGTCCACGCCACACAGAGGTGGATGAGAAGGAGCTGGCAAGGGTAGGTTGGTTGAGTTTGGCAGCACCGATGAATCAAAGGAGTGATCTTTTTTTACAACTAGTTTAGATATACAGTACAGTGTATGAAGACGGTTTTTTATAAACAATTTTATTTAGCAATTTAAGTTTCTACACTTTACAATAGTTGAATTTGGTCATATGGAAACATTTAATTTCACTTGAATGTCACTTGTGTGGTGGAAATGGTTACGGTGTTGATATAAATGTGATGATTATTTTAGCCATAATCATGCAGCCCTAATCTCCAAAACAGTCGGAGTCCTATTATGAGTAAATCTTCCTGCTACAGCTGCATTAGGCTTTGCCCTCATTGATTGATTCAAGTAGCGGCCCTGTGCCATAACTGTTGTTTTCTTCCCACTCCCAGAGGAGAGAAGTCAGAAAGCAGGAGCAAGCCAGCAACCCATTCTACATCAAGTCCTCCCCATCCTCTCAGAAGGTATGTGTGCCATAACAACTAGGCTATATTTCACTATGCGTAAATGTCATTGTTTTATCCAATCTGTTTAAAACCTGACATTTAGTAATAATATCCAATAATTATGTATAGTTATGATTATGTAGAAAGTGTAGAAAGTAATATTTTGGATATCTTGTGTGTTTAGTGCATGTGATATTAAATGATAGTCTCGTCTGTGTAGGTGTACCAGGACACCCCTGGAGTGGAGCACATCCCAGTCGTGCAGATTGACCTCAGTGTGCCTCTCAAAGTCCCAGGTGGGTCCAATTTACCTAACACCACCACAAAATACACTCGTCTCACAATCACCACTCTTAAAATAATACCAAAATCTAAACTGATTCCTTCTACTACCATTTTGGCATATATCACAGTAGTAAGGAAGAAATTGGTAAGGTTTAGGAACTTTAGGTTCAGTTAACTAAATGGCACAATTTTTTGTCTTCCTCGTCATCTATTCTTCCCTTCTCTGCTATCTTCTCCCGTCTCCTTTTTCACGTTTGTCTTTTACAAATATGAAATATGACTTATTGCGTATTTTTCTTAAACATCTACGGTATGTGCAAATCATTTATCCCCTCTGTTTTTCCTTCTCCCTCAGGCCTGCCTATGTCTGACCAGTACGTGAAGCTGGAGGAGGAGCGTCGGCAGAAGGCGAGGGTGGAGAATAAGAAGAAGGAGAAGAAGAAGAGGAAAGAGAAGCGCAGCGGACGAG
This sequence comes from Acanthochaenus luetkenii, assembly GCA_900312575.1. Classification (NCBI taxonomy): domain Eukaryota; kingdom Metazoa; phylum Chordata; class Actinopteri; order Beryciformes; family Stephanoberycidae; genus Acanthochaenus; species Acanthochaenus luetkenii. The sequence continues at coordinate 18,457 of OMOT01077926.1, forward strand.
GGAAGAAACATGATTCGGGCCCGGAGAGCGAGGAGGACATCATGCCTGCGCACATGGTGGACATTGTTACAGAGGAGATGCCAGAGGTAGGCTGGAGTGGCTGAAACATCACTATGATTTGTATATATGTAGTGAACATTAACAACACTCTCCCAAAGGTGGGAAATGTAAGGACTATGACTCAAACTTGTAATGTTCCTAAATTGATTGGTGTTTCCTTTTAAATCATAGTGCTGTTCATACATTATAGTGACCTAACTCTTGATCCTATCACAATGGTCCTACTCTGAGAAACATAATGACTCTGGACATGTATCTCAGAATTAAATAACAACACCACTGACTGCTGAGTGCTTAGTTCAGTTCCTAAGCTCAGAGACTGGAAGTCATACTCTCCATATTGTCTCTTCACAATATGTTTGCGTTGTGGTTATAGATTGAAAAGCAGTTCATTACAGTGGTATTTTAGGAAGATATTAAGTCTGTTTTATTGATAATTCCACTTTCTCCCTGCTTCAGAATGCCTTACCCAGTGACGACGATGACAAAGACCCTAACGACCCTCACAAAGCCCTGGACATTGACCTGGACAAGTGAGTCCGCCCTTCTCAGATCTCAACACTACATACACTCAGACTCAACCTTAATGTTGGCAACTAATTTGGAAGTTGTTGTTGAAACCGAGCCCTTGCATATGTGATTGAGCTAGTTAACCAATCACTGAACCTGTGATGGGCAACAGCAAACCTGTTCCGCCCAGAGCTGTAGCTGAGGAACACTAAAGTCCTAGCTTGTATTTTTTGTGTGTTTTAGTTACAATGAAATAATATTGTCTGAGTTATTTCCTGAGCAGCATATGATAAGCTTCCTGGCTGCAGTGTGATGGAGGATGTGATTGTCCTGGCCCTCTCTATACTCAGTCACGCCCTCTCATGGTTCTCTGCTTTCTGCTTCCTCTCTTCTATGCATACACACGCCCATTACTGTCTCTTTGTCTGGGCAGCTTGGTGGCAACGGCTGGGCGCAGGTGAGTACCCAGCCGTAGGACCTGACTGTAGATGGATTGCGTACTGACTGTAGATGGATTGCCTACTGACTGTAGATGGATTACCATGTGTGTGTCTCTCTCTCTGTCTCCGTCTCTGTCTCTGTGTCTGTCTGTCTCCTCCCACTAACATAGCTATCCTTTCTTTCCTCATCTGGGTGCAGTGCCTGGTTCCTGTTCTGCCTGCCCTTTCCCCCTTTTTTTTCTTCTCTCAATCTTCTTTCACTTTGATATCTCTCACTCAGGAAATTGTACCCTTTGACCTACTGCAATATCCCTTGTATCTTACCCTAATACTTTATTTGAAACATCCTTAACAATAGCTTGACAATATCAGCAGCCTTCTACTCTGTGTATCTACAGAAACAGTGTTAGTATACTTACTAACTTGTTAATATGATTTCCCCACACTTGCTGTAACAGGGGCCGGTGAGAAGAGTTCTGTTTGATCATAATTATATATTTTTTTAAGCATAGTTTCATGGACAAAGTTGATCTTTAACTGGCCACTGCTGATGTTCTCAAGATCTCATATTTCAACACCCGCACTCCTGGATTAATTTCGCAGAAGCATCTTGGCACTTATTGTCCATGGCAAACTTATCATCACCATGCTTTGAGGAAACCCAGCCCAGGACTTAGATCCTACAACCTTGGTGCTCTGAGTCCCCGGATCCTCATCAGTTGATCTTGTTAGACTTGCTGTGCCTCCAAATTCTCACCAGCCCCTTTGTTGAAGTGGGCACTCTGCCTGTCATGTGTCCTTACACCAATTCTGTTATTTTAAATCATTTAAGTTTAATATGCATGGGTCAAGCCCTAGAGACTAAGAAATTCATAGCAGGGGAGATCCCCACTGAAAGAAATAGATTAATCGAGGTGGAGGCTCAGACTGTCTGTGAAGTTGGGCTCACAGAGGAGTAGACAAGTATACACAATGACAGAGAACTGTAATGCAGTCTTTATAGAGGATAGCCAGCAGGGGGCTACAGTGCACTGCCCTGAAGGGGCAAGCTTGGCAGTTCAATATGGAGGAATTTAGTAGTGTAGTCTCTAGCTGTCTGGGAATGTCCAAAACTCTAAGCTAAGAGGAATGGCTTAACTTGAATGAGAGCTGGCTGCTGCACAGTGCAGAGTATGCTTGAATAGAGTGGATGGCTGCATTTTAATACTCTTTTGACCTTTCCTAAGTACTCATGAGTACTCATTGAAGAATGTATTCCAAGGAAAGGAAGCTAGTACAGACTATTTGGACATGCCAGTGGCTCCAGGTTGACCACATGTTGCCTCGTAGTTTTCATCCAAGCTACAGCCAAGGTTTATCTGTGCATGTTTGTGTGTCCAGGCCCCTGGCAGACAGTGAGCAGCTACCGGTCCGGTCACACCGTCCCACAGAGACCGCAAAAAGCCCGGCAGAAGATGGACACACGGGGAGTGCTACTCCACAGGAGCCCAAGAAGAAGAGCATCAAAGAGAAAAAGGAGAAGAAGAAGGATAAAGAGAAGGGTAGGAAGGTAAGGTTGAGAGATGCCTTTTTCATCATTAGGAATACGCTCCGTTCTTCCTGGTAACTTCATTCACCTTACTCTGTCAGTCTAATAAAACTGATCATTGAAACCAGTAAAGCAGATTTATGATGGGGTTTGAGCGAGGGTACAGGAGGGGTAGAACAACATGGAGCTGTCAATCATCATCACATGATGACTCAACCGACCTCTGACACGGGGCGGAATTTATTCTCCTGTTTTTGCAGAAGAGCAAAGAGGAGGAGAAGAAGAAGAAGAAACACAAACATGAGGGAGGGGAGGATCTGATGGCCGGTCAGCCAGACGGGCCCGTGGTCCATTCAGAAGAGACCAATGAGGTAGCAGCACCACCCACCTCCACCAGTGCTGAGGTATGCTGTCGGAAAGGGAGGAGCGAGGCTGTTTCCTGCCTAGCAGCAGAGTTCACACCTAAGATCTCACTTGACCCAGAATTCTGATCATTTAAAAATCTGATCAAAATGTCATCAAACATTGTTACAGAATTTGATTATTACTAAACAGGAAAGTTGCCAGCAGACACATTGCTTTGATCATTGACTTCACACTTCCATTGCTTCTTCTCAGCCTCGCTTCCAGTCAACTCTAGTGATCAAGTATCAGTTTCCTCTTAACTGACTCTGTGTTGTCTCTCGTCAAATACTTAATTTATTCATGAAATAGAACAGTGTAATCTCTGCATCCATTTTCATGAATAGTAGTAAGATGTACAACCTGTTTGCCCCTCACCCTCTCACCTGCTTGCCCTCCTCTCCCTCCCTCCTTGCTCTAGGTTTCGGATCTGGATTTCTGGCTCTCAAATGCTCCAGTGCCCTCTAACTCCCAGGTTGAGTCCCCCCTCTCTCTCTTTCTCCCCCTCTCCTCTCCCATGCACACACTCCTCTTTCATATTTCCATGTCTCATTGATCTACCTCATCTGTTGGCTTGCAGCACTATTTGCCATACGTTCTCCCTCTATTGCCTCTCACTATGGGCCACATTTTTCCATGCTTCTCCCATTTTTGACACAACTTCCTCTCTAGGTCACATAACCCTTTCCTCTCACATTCTCTAGCCTTTTTCATTTTGTCTGGCATGTGTGTGTGTGTCTCTCACAATGCCAGTGGTTCTCTTCCTCCGCTTTTGTTTTGCTCGCTGGGTGTCGTGTCGGTCATAAGGTCCAAGTAGTTGTTGTTGTTGTTGTTGTTATTGTTGTGTTGGTGGTGCTGACAAGCGAGCGAAGGGCGCCTGAGATTCCCTGGAATCTGGCCCGGAGTCAGTTCCTCTTGTTCCTGTCCAGCTCCTTTCGCCACTGTGTCACCATGTGTGTTCTCCGACTGCTTCTCCCATGACCACATATGGGGTTGTGCTTGTCTTTGTCTCCACTACACCTTTTTAGTGTGGCTACCGTTCACCTAGACACAGAAAACACCTTGGGCAAAATTCTAAAACATGTCTCAAAAATGAAAAAAAACGTACTCCTACAGTATAGCTTCTCTCACTCGACATTGTGTTGTCAGTACTGACTTTGTGTAGCGGCTTCTTATGCCTCTTCATGTGAAATCGCACCTACAGTTAGATCTTGTGTGTTCAGAAAGACCCGATCTGTCAAGATTCTTATCTCAAGGTTTTAGGAGGAATTCTGGTTTTATGAAGTGAGCGGTCACTAACAGTAAAAGTACCTCTAACCTAGAAACATGACTTCTTCAGACACGCCTCGACCTGCCTTT
>OMOT01077928.1:0-10434 GCA_900312575.1 Acanthochaenus luetkenii
ATTTGGCACACTTTGGGTACTTTGGGTATCCAAGTGGCAAAAATGGAGAGTCCGTCTGGTCCTATCATCACTTGTAGAATCGATGTGCTTTGTTGTATTTCTATGTAGTTTGGTACAGTTGTAATCAAGGAGTTGCTGAATGGATTCAGTGGCATCTCTGTACATGGGATCATTGCTATCATAGTGTTATCCACTGTTTAATTTAGAAAACATTTTAGGCGAGGATAAAAATTAAACATTTCTCCTTTGGTTTATCTGAGTTTACACTGGCATAGTAACAATCAGAAGGTTATTAACACTGGGAATTTATTCTCTAAGTTCTTGTCTATCCATGGAGGTCAAGATGCATATAGACCTGATAGATGTGGAGCTATTTTTGTTTTATTCTGGGTATGTCTGTTCAGGCGAGCCTTCCCTCCCAGCACCCTAGGTAGGAACAGGTTAACTACCATTTTAACAAAGTCACAAAGAAGGCCATGTTTCATCTTAAGAATATAACCAAAATTAGAAAAAGTTTATTACATTTTTTTACAAAAATGTGTGACACATGACTCCATTGCTAGCAACACTGCACTGGCTACCTATATCTTTTAGAATATATATTAAAGTCCTTTTACTTGTTTGTAAATCATTTAGTGACTTGGCATCTTCATTTATTAAAGATTATCTTTCATTTTATGTCCCTGCCAGAACACCTAAAGTCCTCTACTACCTTCCTCTTAGACATTCCTAATGTTGTACACAAGGACTCTGGCAAAGCTGCCTTATGATTTTAAGCCCCTCAACTCTGTAATACTAGATCTCAGAATGGCGAGCTCGCTTGGTATTTTAAAGAGGAGGTTAATGCCTATCTTTGACATTTAAAAAAGTATATTTTATGTTCGTGGCTTTTTATGTTCTCACCCTTTTATCTTTTTATTCTTACTTTTATACCCCCTGGTATTTTATGGTATTATAGTATTTCTATTTATTTCTTAACCTGTTTTACTCTTTTCTTTTTTCCAACTATTTAATTTCTTAGCTTTGCATGTCTACCATTTTGTTCTTATTATATTTTGTATGTGAAGCACTTTGGGCTACATTTTGTATGAAATGTAATATACAAATTAATTGTATTATTATTACCTCAAATATATCAATACACATGGTTAAATATATTTTGAAATAAAGTTAGATAATAAAGTTAAAGTTGCACATACAGTTGTAAAGAACATGTATGGCATGGCAGTAGTGTCCAATAATTTCAACAACTCTTTATTTTTCTGTGACGGAATGATTGGAGCACATACTACTTTGTCACAAAAAACATTCATGCATTTTGGTTTTGCTGTGTCAAAAATATACATACGGCATGCTAATATTTGGTTGAATGTCACTGCCATTTTCACCCAAATTAGGCGATTTTGGTAGCCACCCACAAGCTTGTGGCTTCTGGTTGAATCTTTGAGTCCTCTTGACAGAATTGGTGCAGTTCACCTAAATTAGTTGGCTTTCTGACACAGACTTGTTTCTTCAGCACAGTCCACATGTTCTCAATGGGGTTTAAGTCAGGTCTTTGGGAAGGCCATTCTAAAACCTTAATACTAGCCTGATTTAGCCATTCCATTACCACTTTTGATGTGTTTTTGGGGTCATTATCCTGTTGGAACACCCACCTGCGTCCAAGACCCAACCTTCTGGCTGATGATTTTAGGTTTTCCTGAATAATTTAGAGGTAATCCTCCTTACTTTCTGTAAAGCACCGGTTCCACTGGCAGCAAAACAGGCCCAGAGCATAATACTACCACCACCATGCTTGATGGTAGGTTTGGTGTTCTTGGGGTTAAAGGCCTCACCTTGTCTCCTCCAAACATATTTCTGGTCATTGTGGCCAAATGGCTCAATTTTTGTTTCATCTGACCACAGCTTGTTTTCTTCCTGATCGTGGCAGTGACACAACTCTGCCTTGCACTTTATACTAAAAACAGTTGTTTGCACAATTGATCTTGGGACCTGTAGCTGCTTTGAAATGGCTCCAAGTGATTTTCCTGACATGTTCAAGTCAATGATCCGCTTTCTCAGATCTGCGCCGAGCTCCTTACACTTTCCCATTGTGGCGTTTGTGTCTAATGAGAGTATCAAACGAGCCCTGTTTAAATGACTCAGAGAAGAAGAAATCATAATCAGTCACAAGAAGTTAAGAGAACATTTGATTGGCACAACTCACCAAAATTGATAATTCAAGTTGCTGTATGTATAATTTTGACCCAGCAGATTCTGTCTTATTTCCAGAAGAACTAAATAGAATAAATGTATAAAAGAACCAAAATGCATGAATGTTTATTGTATCATTCTAGCACAGTCAAATAAGAATTGTGAAAATCATTGGAAACTTAAGACTGCTATGATATACAGCGGCGGAACCAGATAATTGGGATTGGGGGAGCTACGGGGGTACCCCTAATTAAGACTTGGACCCCCCAAAAGAGGTAAAAACAACGGGGGTCGGGGGTGTCGAAACATTTATATATCCTTCCTACCTGTAATCATAAATATTACAATATACAGTATGTCTCATATTCATTCTTGGAAAAATCTTGCAAAATGATCTCAGACACCCCTAAAGTGTACCATACCATTTCTTAACCTTGACGTTAGTTGAACATCTTGTCTGCCTGCCTTCTCCGATCATTGTAGTGGCTCCGGTTAGTGATGGGCGATACCATAATTATTTTATTCTATACCGATATTGTGATTATGTTTTAATAGGTTAGAGGTTGTTAGCTATTCAAATTCTACTAAACCCACTAATGTTGACCAAATAATGAACTCTATCTGTATTTAGGCATTACAGTAATCTGTCCCAATCCAGCACTGAAATCCTGGTCCACTCATTTGTCACATCCCGGGTCGATTACTGTAATGCTCTCCTAACCAAACCTTCCCACCAAACTCCTCAACAGTCTCCAAATAATTCAGAACTCTGCTGCCTGGATCATCACCCGCACCAACTCATCCGACCACATCACCCCCATTCTCAATCAACTGCACTGGCTCCATGTGCACTACCGGATTGACAAAAACCTTCTACTCATCTTCAAAGCCCTCCTTAATCTAGCCCCCCATCTACTTCACTGACCTCCTCCAGGAGTACACCCCCTCCTGCACCCTCCGCTTATCCTCTGTTGGACTTCTAACCATCCCCAGCTCACGCCTCAGCACCATGGGTGCTCGAGCTTTCAGTTGCTCAGCTCCCAGGCTCTAGAACTCCCTGCCCCCTCACATCCGACTGTCTGATTCCATAACAACACCTGTTCAAATTGGAATACTCACTTTAACTGTACCCTGTGTCTCACTGTATTATATTTCCTGTTTTCTTCAAACTTTTTTTTTTTTCAAGACCACTGTTTTTAACTTTGACTGTCTTGTTTTATGCCCTGTAAGAACGTATTATAATTATTTCCCAGACCCAAAGCGCGATTTGGATAAAATGGCTGATTTGGGTCTGATATTGTGTGATGCTTCATACCAAAGGACCAAGTGAGGCAAATATCCAACGTTGGTGAGTCCAGCTTTCTCTAGACAGAGCGCTCGCTGCTGCTGTTTTGGAGACAGTTTTGTATTACCCTCGTAAGGTTCAATTCGTCTCTTCCTGTGCGCAGAGAATATTTCCCGTCAGTAACCATACCAAACACCTGAATTTAATTCGGACAATTAGGACAACTGTACGGCATATCAAATGAGGATGGGACGCTCTTCTCTGTTGCAGCCTTTTGTCCTAATTTTGGCAGATAAAACGGGTGTATTTTTATGTAAAAGTCTTGCCTTGTGCAACTTTACTGCAATTTCATGTCAGAAAAACTTACTTGAATCTTAATGGGCCATGTGAAGTTGCTGACATACACAAAGAATGTTATGTTTGGGTTGTTGCGGAAATCAAAGTTCTCGTTGGAGAAGCTGTCTTTGAACTCCTTGATGTTACTCTTGGAAACTATGTGATTCTCCTCCCCAGTCTGGGTTCCTGCTGAATGACAGAAAGAAGAACAGAAGATGGCAAGGATAGAAAAGGAGAAAGGAAAAAGTATAGAAAGGAGGAAGGGAGGAGGGGAAAAATTCAAGTAGAGAGAAAAGACAAAGAAAAGACAAAGACAAATGAAGGGGAAAAGGAAAGTGGAAGACAAAGGGATAGAAAGACAGACAGAAAGACATTTATGACAGAAGAAGTTATTTATGGTACCACTTTTCTCACATCTAAGAATTGTTCTCCCACATCGTCCGGCCGTACAGCCAACTACTAAGATGAATGCACAGTATAGGATAATTCATACACGAGTATAATACACAGTATTTCCAAATATATAGTACCGGTAGTTACAAAATTATTTTGACAATAACACAGTGTTTAATGTTTTGAGTCTGTACTAGATAAAGTGAAGTGAATGTGATGGCGGCAGTGGCTCAGGAGGTAGAGTTCCCGCCAAGCAACCGCAAGGTTGAAGGTTCAAGTCCAGCTCCTCCCGGAAAAGAAATAATCTATCGTAGTGTCCTTGAGCAAGACACCTAACCCCAAATTGTTGAACAGGTTGGCGCCTTGCATGGCTGCCTCTGCCAACGGTATGATGATTTGTAAGTCTCTTTGGGTAAAAGCGTCTGCTAAATGTCATAATGTAATGTTTAAACATTGAACAGTAAGCTTGAAATTGAGGGTATTTTCATCCTTAACTGATGAACAAGTGGAACATGACCCACATTTTGGGATGCCAAAGGCATTTTCCCACAAATACATGAAAGTAATTTTCAGTCTCCCAATTAAGTTTTTTGCATATATCATGTAAAAAAGTCTACAAGACTGCAACCCAGACATATCACCAGGCTCTTGGTATCTTATTCGATGCTGCTACATTTAGCAATCTACAGAGTCTGACAACTGCTAGATATTCCTTGACCTATTAAACTGGGGGCGAGCGCCTATGAAGAAACCTGGCCTGAATGTCAAAGGAAAGGGGATGGGTGAGGTTGAGAATCTATCATTGGGGTTAAGTAGGTACCTCCCATCACAGATGCTTCATTTAATTAAACCTACAACACCTCCAGAATACTAAGGTGGCATGTAACAGAATGTTGGTTAAGACATACCAGTGAAGCTAGAGGCCCAGGTTATGTTCAGGTTGAAGTTCTTGGAGGCATTGATGAACATGTCCAGATCCCGGTTTGGCTGAGGAGGCAAAGAGGACACAAAACATGTATTCGTCATCATCATCACCACCACCACTGTCGTCGACATCTATTTCTAGTCACATGTATCATATAAACACGCAGCGGAGAGGGATGAGCCAGAATAACCAAACACTCCAAGAATCACCGAATAGTCTTGTGGTCTACTTTTAAACATTAAAGGCATGGTGTCAAAAATACATGAAAAATACACTGTTTGTGCCAGGCAGAACAAAAAAGACAGAACCGATGGTGATGTAAATGAAACGCAGGGACCTTTTCTGCTCACTAGCTCCAGTTAGTGGCTGTGCTAACCATTACTGTATAGACATGCTAGAGCAAATTTGGACGGCTAATTGCATTTGGATTAGCAACAAAATGTATCTGTTTGAACGAAACCCAATGTCTAAAATGATCTGTATCAAAATTAAAGTGATTTCAGTCTTTCAGTGTGACGTTAAGTAGGTGTAAGCAAACAGCTAATTAATATTTTACCAGCCAATGGATAGCCATGTCTTACTAGCGAGACAATTGTTAATCATAATGTTTTTCTTTTTAACACCACAATGAACATTTACAATCGGTTTAGGAGATTAATAGTTAAAAGGGGCCCTATTATAGAAATGTAAAGGATCTTGTTGGGCTACAACATTTTAAAATGTTGCCATCAATGCAATCCATAAGTGAACCTCACATTCTACACTATCTATACTAATGTTTTTATAAGATATGCAATGTTGATTAAATATTTCTCAGTGACACAATTTAGCGCTACTGAAATAATATTATTATTACTTTAGTGTAATGGAAAACATTGTATATGTCTCAGATAAAACATTTCAAATAATTTCATTTTTAAATAATGTATTAACATTTATTAACATTTAATAACAAATTGTGCGAAAATTCTAAAACTATGATGAAGGATATAATGTAGACATTGTTAAAATGAGATTTAGTTTAAGTGCTTAAATTGAAAGTAAACTTTCAAAAATCCATCCTTTCCCAAGGCCCATTCACATCTAGAATGATAACTATTAAGATAACTATAAACTATAACGATACATTGTTGCTCAAACATGCATCCTAAAAAAAATTCTGTGATTGGTTCCTCAGCAAACAAAGCAGCACTGCAGTGAGCTGCTGAATTCTCCCACTCTTCTTTCTTAGAACTTCAATTTGATTGGTTGAAAAATTAGTTCTAGACCTAGTTCTGCCTTGGTTGTTATTTGTTGAATGTTTTGCCAGGGACAAATCCCATCCAGCACATTTAATTAGATAAAGTTCAAGTTCATTTATTTATATAGGCCTTTATCACAAGCATGTCTCAAAGGACTTCACAGAAAACGAGCCAAACTAGATCTAACTGAACAATCAATGGAATTACAGAATCATGCAAGACAAACACAGGGAGACAGAACAAAGCACAAGACACACAATAGATCCTTGTAATTCAGCTTCATCTCCAGATGCTACAGCCAGGTAAACAAGACTGGACATGGCTTAGTTTGCCTGGGAAAATATCAGTGAAACTGCATGGGTACAAGTGTAGTTCATGTTGTTTCTTTTCCATCTGTGCTGTGGGGCAGAGTACATTTTGTTGAGTGAACTTTCTGTGTTTGAGTATTGTTATAATAATATACCACTAAATCGTTCTGTCTGGGAGCCAGCAGGGCAAGTCTTCTCTTCATTATGGTTGATGGTTTGTTTATGTTCGTTCAGTTTGTTTTGTTCCTTTTATTTTATGGCACTTTTGTAACATTGTCATGAATAATGCTGTGTAAATAGAATGAATTCATATTATTGGCATTTTTACTATGGCCATTATTATTAGAATTACCATTGATATTACTGATGTTATTATAGTCATTATTATCGTTATAAAAATGACAAAGAAACAACTGGAGAAGAATCATAGGGCGGAAATAATGAGTTGCTCGACAAAAATAAATAAATAAATCACCACCATCACCTCATGCTGACTTTACTATCTTTAATCCTAATAAAACCGAGACAGATGCTGTGACTGTGGGGCGTTCGGCGTCGGCGACATACCTCCTCAGGCGTGGCCACAAAGTTGATGGCGGTATAGTAGCGGTCGTCCTCCTGTGACAGGCTGAAGGTGAACTGGTAGTCGATGAGGAGCGTGTCTGTTTGAAGTGTCAGAGCCGGGGGAGTGGGTGGGTTGGGATTATAAAAGAAGAATAGTTTGCTCAGTCTAGTTTGAAAGACATACAAGAACGTTTTCACACAGTGCTCATGGCAGGAAATGATCCGCGTCTCCCATGCATTTTCCATTTCAAACTACCATACACTTTCCAGGCCTCAATTCCTTGAATGGATTTGAAGATTTTGGTTGGTGTTCTATGATGAAGGTCGATAGCGGCTGGGTAATATGGCTGTCTACTAGCCTGCATCAAGCTAGAGCTGAAGATCACTATTTGAAATAACAAATACAGCAATACATAAAATGTGGGTGTATCAGGAGAGGACCAAAATACTTTTCCATGTTTCAGACATTTTTGTCCAATTCCCAAACATTTCAAGACCTGGAATTGTTACTTTCCAGATCTATGTAGGAACACTAATTCATTTTTCATAAGTAAGTTTGTCTGCTCTACCAGCCACTTCAGCAGGTAACTAACTAAAAGTCCTACTCTAATATAACAAATAAAATAAAAATACATTGATGAAACTAGAGAAAGAGGTTGGGGAAAGTGGACGACAAAGTTAGTTTCTTTCCCTGGCTTGAAGACATACACATTTTTCTACCTATATTATATCCCTGCTTCATCATAGTTGAGCCGACAACTTTATAATGATGATAAGAGACTTAGTAACTGTTGTGTGGACTTAAGAGCATGGCGCTGCAATCTATCCCTGTGAAATGATTGTTGTCATGGCACAGATAAGAGAAAGATAGAGCTTTAAAAAGCCCTCACATTCTTCTGCAATTCACTTTCATCTGCGTTTAACTTCCGATTCCTTCCACCTGTGACTTGCACTCGTTTAAAAAAAAAAGAAGCTGTATCTCCTCTGGCTGTTGTGGCTTTAACACCTACTTTTATCTAAGAGCCATGTAACTGCCTTAGGCTATATACTCATTGACCTGAACAAGGAGGAAGAGTCAGACCTGATGATGATTTCTTAGTGTGATTCTCCCCACCCCTTCCACTGAAGTTGGTAATTAGAATTCCACTTACAGTAGCATGTTCCTTTGAGGGGGTTGCCTTGGTAACGGTTCTCCACTTCACACCTGAAAGCAAGAGGCGGAGAAAAGATGACGTGAAACGGGACAAATATAGACAAAAAGACAAAGAAAGTCAGGAAGAGGAAAAGAAGGGGAGACATGAATGAGGATTTAATTGTGTATAAAAAACGCTGGGCAGCAATCCATACGTCACGCAGCGGGCTAAGAATCCACAGTCGACAAGGGCGCTAGCCCTGACCTTCAGTCAAGCGGAGTCAGAGGCACAGTGGCGAAAAGAAAATAGAGAAAGAAGAATGAAAGAACGAGGTCTGGCGTATATCTGTCTGCATAGTTGCGATCAGATAAACCCCTGATGTCTACAAGAAGTCAACTTTTCAGAAATGTAAAGGCAAAAAACAACCTTATTTTCAGATTGATGACATTTTTTAAATGTTATCACAGGCTTTGAATGGGCTTTGACAAGCCCTATGGCCACAAAGCCCTAGGTCACCTTGTTTTGACCTGTAATTGTAGCATCCTCCTTGGGCCAATCAGTGGTCTTTTGAAAATGGCAGAATGCAGTGGTGAGATTCATCAAAATCCAATCAGTGGTGTCTGAGATATATTGCATATGCACAGATGAATTAACAAAACCAAAAAAAAAGAACATCCACATCCCCCCCGCCCCCACACACCTCCGATTTCATTGTAGGGGACTAAAATAATCCAGTGGTAATGTAGCGTAAGGAAGCAGGGGTAAAAACAAAAACAAAGGGAAGAAGAGAGCAGAGGGACAGAGGACTGTGATCAAATGGTTTCTGTGAGACTCACAGGTGGCAGCGGTCGCCTTTGATGCCCTTGGTGGTGCAGAAGCACTTGCCGTTGGTGGGATTGCACATGCTGGCGTGGCCGTTGCACTTGCAGGCTGCAAAAAACGACAACAATAAAACAACGACACACACATCAGTTTTAGAATGAGTAGATAAGAAAAGCTACATCCTCACTTGAAGATTAAAGTAATTCAGATATTCTACTGAACTGTTGAGTAAATCAAGTCATGGGAGGTTTTCACAAGGTGGTGTGAAGAACATTGACAATATCCTTATATGTAACCCATATGGCTTTTCCACTGCATACTGGAATTATGAAAAAACATAAAAGTTAAAACACAGACAAGTCAAATGAAGCTATGTAGAAAGACTGATTGATTCATTCATAGACTCATGACTACTCACGCTGGCAGCTGCCCCCGTTGGTGGGATCTCCATAGAAACCGGAGATGCAGCTCTCGCAGTGTCGCCCAGTTGTCAGGTCCTCACACTTCTCACACACACTCTCGTTGACACACTGGCTGTGACCATTACATTGACAAGCTGCCAAACATCAGAAAGTACACAATGTACATATGAGCATCATACAATGGGAAAAAAATGAACTTTAATACACAGACCAAGGTTCAAACAAATAGCTAGAGAATTGTGTGTATTTGTACATACAGAGTAATATGTACAGTCCACTGTCTGTTATACGTCTTGCACTGTCCCTTTGCACTATATGCAAGGTGCTGTTGTCCACAATGTGTGTCAGTATGTACCGCAAAACCGTAAGTTGTCAATACATCAAGACAAATTCCTGTAGAATAAAGTGATTCACACTTTCTCTAAGCCTGCCAGATTTATTTACCAGGTCTGTAAGATTTACTACACTACATCTAACAAAAAGAGAGAAGTCACAAGAGCCACTCCACTTTGCCACGTGTTGTTTGAAAAAGTCCCTATGAGAGGTCAAGCATCCTTTTGGTAGCTAAATAAATTAACGGCTTCATAAAAATAAAAAACTAATTAAAAAAAGGCTTTTATTTTGGAAAAAGCATAACAAAACTAACACTTGAGATACTTTCAATATTTCACTCAATATTTAAGTGCAAATACATCAAAAACTATAAATATTTTAAAATGGTGAATATCCCTACCTGGACAGTGGATGAAGGACCAGTTGTATTTGGCTTCGTTGGGGCACATGCTGGCGTTGAGGGCCGGCTGGGGGCTGGA
>OMOT01077929.1:0-20827 GCA_900312575.1 Acanthochaenus luetkenii
GTGAAGAGCAACATTGGACATACTGAATCTGCAGCCGGAGTGGCAGGGCTCATTAAGGTACTCTTAATGATGAAGCACGAAACCATCGTTCCCACAGTTTTCTACTCCGAAGACGGCGCCAGTATAGATGCGAAAGCTCTCCGTATAAATATTCCCACCAAAGCTGAGAAATGGGAGACGAATGGGTCATTAGAGAGGCTAGCCGGGATCAACAGCTTTGGGTTTGGAGGTACAAATGCACATGCAATCGTAAAAGAGTACAGGCAGGCCACCACTCGCACGCTGATCCCACATGGCGGTGGAACGCTCTTTGTAATATCTGCCGCCTCTGAGAAATCATTGATGTTGTCCATCGCCGACACTCGCCAGAGGCTTTGCGGAGATAAAACGGTTGACGTACAGGCGTTATCACATACCTCAGCATGTAGGAGGAGTCATTCCAAACACAAATATAGGAAGGCCTTCCTAACGTCTTCCCTCGCCGATTTAGACCGTCAGCTGACATTCGCACTGAACAAGAGGGTGGAGTCAACAAAGTCAGACGTCCGATTGGTCTTTGTGTTTTGTGGAAATGGCGTGACCTACAGGGGTCTGTGTAAGCAGCTACTGAGGGACGTGCCCGTGTTCAGAGAGAAGGTCAGAGAGGTCGAGAATCTCTTCCAGCGCTATAAAAGCAACAACATCGCGCAAAAGATTGCCGATGACTTTGACAACGATGATTACGCCAAGCCGGATGTTGTCCAGCCTGTTCTCTTCGCGATCCAGGTCGGCATCGCCAGTCTTCTAAAGCACTGGGGCGTCGAACCCGATGCCGTTCTTGGACACTCCGTAGGCGAGGTTGCTGCCGCTCACTGCTCCGGCCTGTTGTCTCTCGAGGATGCGGTGAAGGTGGTGCACCACCGCAGCGCTCTCCAGAGCAAGGTCACGGGAGGGAAGATGCTTGTAGTCAGTAATGTGGCTGTAGCCGAGGTCTTAGAAATCCTTCCGATCTTCTCTGGGAAGGTTTGTGTAGCGGCTTTCAACAGCCCTCGGTCCTGCACTCTGTCAGGGGATGCGGATGCTATAGCCGCCCTGCAGCAGAAGTTGAAGGCCACGTTTACAGATAAGAACCTCTTCCTCCGTGTCTTAGATGTTCCTGCTGCGTACCACAGCCATATGATGGATCCCATAGTAGGTGACACTGAGAGAAGTATCGACTGTTTGGCGGTCAACAACATGGAATGCGAACTTTTCTCAACAGTTACTGGAGAACAGGCCAAGCATTCAAATGGTGACTTTGTCACAGGCAGATACTGGGCACAGAATATCAGAGAGCCGGTTTTATTTGAGCAAACACTGCAGGCCGCAATGAAGGACAAGCAGCCGAGGAGGAACGTCGTCTTTGTGGAGATCGGACCTCATCGGGTTCTCCAAAGGAACATCCACGAGACTTTGGGAAATGACCACATAGTTCTCTCCTCAGTGGAGCCGGAGAAAGATTACGAGACGATCCTGTCTACAGTGGCAACTCTATTTGAACTGGGCGTCCATATAGACTGGCGTCAGCTCTATAGCGGTAGCGAGACATTGCCAACAGCCCTTCCAGTCTATCAGTTTGACAACGCAAAGAAACAGGTGTATTTTGAAGCCGTGAGAAAGGGAAATGAATCGTCTGTTTTCTCTCACCACCCGCTGGTGTCCCAAATAAAACGGGGTAATAAAGAATACAAGTGCAGCCTCTCCTTAGAGACGGCGCCCTATCTTTGGGAGCATAAAAACAATGGCGTCGCCATTGTGCCTGGCGCGCTGTACGTTGAACTAGCTTGCGCTTCAGTAATGGCAAGTTCGAGGCCCAAGAAGCCCATTTCCTCGCTCCAGCTCAGTGTAACGTTTCACAGTCTGTTCACACTGCGCTCAAACTCTCATCAGTTGAAAGTAACGCTGGCGCACGCAGAGAACGAGACTACGTTTGAAATACAGTCTGCTTCAGCGACACACGCATCTGGCGCTTACAGATTTACCAATGGCCAGCCATTGTTAGAGGAACAAGCCATTTGCCTCGACATCATCTCCCAAAGGTGCAAATTGGTTATGAAGACAGAAGAGATTTACTCAATTCTTTCTCAAGCGGGATTTGAATATGGCTCCGTCTTCAAACGGCTCGACGACGTGCAGTTTGGGGATGAATTCAAGGAAGCGGTGACAGCAATTCAAGTCCCTGGTGAGATTCTGGGACACCTTCACGATTATTTCATTCACCCCGTGTTATTGGACTATTTCCTGCAACTGACTGCAGTGGTGGCTATCGGAAGCCAAAGAGCCAAGCAGGGATTCCCCTCGGCAATTGGTTGTGTTGCCATATCAGGGCCACTCCAAGAGGAAATGGTCATGTATTTAAGAGCAACTCAAGAGACTCCAGATTTCCTCGACGTATGCGGTTGCTTTTCCACTAGAGACGGCCATGTACTGGTGGAACTTAAGGAGGTGAGGATCACGTTTTTGGGCCATCGCTCAAATGTTGCCCAGTCACTTTTCTTCCACAATGAAGTCATTTCAATTCCTGGCGAGATATACTCCCACTGCAAAATAATGGCCCTCGTTTTTGAAGACGAACTCGGCATCGCTAAAGCACTTAGACCACACGTACACCCCGAATCAACCATTGTGAAGAACAGAGACCATTGGATGTCGGGCCAACTTCGAGACTTGGTGCGTCGCTCCCTTCACACTAACGTGGATTTGGAGGAGGTTCTCTTCATCTGGGGCGTGCGGGATCTCAGCCACCTGTCGTCTGAGAAGACGCTGGAGTGCTTGGTTAGCTGCTGTGAGCTATTTCGGCAGGTTGTTTTGGCCTTGAAGGAGAGCAAGCGCTCCTCCTGCACTCTGCGGGTCATAACCTACAGGGCGACGCAGGAGACCGCGGACCACATCAGTCCCGCTTTTGCGCTCTCTGGTATGACGAGAGCCTGTGCAGCAGAGATGGCAGGTCTCTCTTTTCAGTTGATCGACCTCGCCTCTGTGACCGGTGAAGACATTCGAGCTCTGGTTCACGTAATGAACACCTGCAAGCAACAAGAGGTCATGATCAACAGAGGGCGGGCATCGGCGACGAGAATAGTGCGGACCCCCATACAGGATACGGCTTTACGTGAGGGTGGTATGCACTCAATCTGCACGGGGGACTTTGTCCTGCAGACTGCTGATCCATACAGAATGTCAAACCTGTCCGCTGTCCCCTGTGACGCACGTAGAAATCTTGTCCAAGAGAAGTCCGTTGAGATTCGGCTAACAAACGTGTGTGTGCATTCGTCCGATTACTTTCCCGTCAGCGCTTCACATTTGAAGTTCAGCGAGACGATGTATTGGAGCAAGCGCGCGTCCCAGAATCACCAGCTCCTGGCTTTAGATTTTAGTGGCATTGTGACAGCTGTTGGTAAAGATGTTCATAAACTCCAAGTGGGAGATCGTATTGTTTCCTGTTATCCAGTAGCTGCCAATTTGAAGATTGTGATTCCCGAAGCAGTGTGCTACAACGCAAACGGACTTCCCTTTTTGAGAGAGACTCCGTGCGTGTCTTACTTTGTGCTGGCGTGGGAGATCCTGCAGAGAACGCTACCCAAGCTAAAACGACGACAACACAGGAAGTTGGCCATTATCTCCTCCACCCCAGCTTCCGGTCTGCTGAAGGTTTTAGCTCTGACGGCAAACAGGTCGGGGTGGAATGTTACCTGTCGGCCACATTTCAGCAGGGAACTCCTGGATGTGGATCGGTGTCATGCGTTTGTCTTTCTGCCACCGTTTGATCCGTCTCCGCGGGGGATAAACGAAAGTGGCGGCCCGGAGAGACACGTCGTTTTTGTGTGCAACGATCAAATGTCATCCTCACTCTCGGCACACGTGTGTGCGTGGGGCAGTGAACACACGCATGTGCACAAACTCAACGTGTCCAATGTTTTCCAGAGAGCCAATCTAAAAACACAGAAAAGGAAGATTTTCCATTGGCTAACGTCGTTAGGCTTCGATGCTGTGTCTCTACCGCTGAAGAGGGATACTTTTCAGTTCCCAGGCACAAGAGAAGCTCAGACCGGCGTAGACGTTGAGTCTTACTTTACCGCAAAGATGGTGCAGCAAGTGGTTTTAGATCACAAAGAAAGTAACGGTCCATTGTCTGATATCCCTTTGCTCACCAGGCCAAGGCAACTCTTTAAACAAAGCTATGTCTACATTGTAACTGGGGGGCTTTCCGGTCTGGGACTCGAGACAGTCAAGTTCATTGCGCATAACGGTGGAGGTTGCATTGCAACACTATCCAGAAGTATTCTATCAGATGAAATGCAGTTTACGATGGAGACACTCCAGAAAAGATGTGGCGTGACTGTCATGAATGTCCAGTGTGACGTTTCTGAGTCGAGGCAAGTGGTGGAGGCGATCTCAAAGATTGGACAACGGTTCCCCTCTTGTCCAATCAAAGGGGTGTTTCACAGTGCTGCGGTTTTACACGATGCGCTGATTGAAGCCCTTGATCAATCCCTCTTCCGAAAGGTGTTGCAACCAAAAGTGAACGGCGCTCTAAACCTTCACTATGCAACACTGCACAACAAACTGGACTTCTTTGTGTGTTACTCCTCCATCTCTTCCTTCATCGGTAATGCCTCGCAGTGTAACTACGCGGCAGCCAATTCCTTCCTCGACACATTCTGCCATTATCGGAGAAACCTTGGACTTGCCGGACAGTCCATCAACTGGGGTCCTTTGAACCTGGGCCTTCTGTCCAACAAAGACTATTTTCAGAGATTCCTGGAGGCAAAAGGGATGACGACTATGGACGTGCGTGAGGTTCACGAGGCTCTTGAAAAGTGTCTGTTGATGAACACGCCGCAGCAAGTCATATGCAAGTTCCACTTCCGAAATCTAAACAATCATGTTCTTTCCCAAAATGCCTCTCTCAGGGAACGACTGTCAGCGCTGGTGGAAATGGAACTGAAAGACAATATCACGAATGAGCCCAGGGTTCAACGTGCGTCTTCCACACGTGAAAGCGTGAGAACAATTGTCAGCGAGATAAGCGGCGTTAGCGTGGATGAGCTGGACGATGACTCAGCTCTTTGTGCATTGGGCATTGACTCAATGTTGGCCATGACTCTGCAGAATAAGATTTTCCAAGACACGGGTGTGAATGTGCCCTTGGTTAGAATACTGGACCCCAATAGTACACTGACAACATTGGTAACTATCGTAAGGGCCAGTGAATAAAATGCTTTTGCGTTTGCATGAAAATGCATTTGAGTAATTTTAGTTATCGCAAGGGGGCTAACACCACAATTGGTTATATTTGTTTTATTTTTTACTGTTTTTGGTGCTTATTTTATATTATGACTGAATTTCCCCACGTGGATCTTAGCTAAATTGTTTAATACAGTGCTGTGCTATTTTTTGCTTACAATTGTACCTCGTACCTTTCCATTGTTGATAAGCCTTTTGTGTAATCTGTGTAATAACTGTAATCATTTAATCTTATTAAATCGGAGCACTATGGCGACATTCTGTGGGTAATTTAGAGTTTTGGTTGTTTGTTAATAGGCTTAAAGTCTTGTGTGCAAAAACAAACGGCTTCTCAAATGTTGCAGAAAGACTCATTGAATCACTGAATGACATAATCACAGTCTCAACAGCGATGAAACATTCACACTTGCTAACATTCATATTATACTATACAGTGCATATTTGTATGATAAAGTTGGCTCATGAAAATGTGTCCTAGTATGTAAAATGTTCTGAAAATAACCAGTGCTTGTATTTTATTAGTGTGACAGTGTTCAATAAACATTTATTAAACAATTATTAACACCCAACCAAAACAGCTTGTTTTTCTTTCATTCACCTTCCATCAACAAATGGAATGTTCTGTGGATAAAGTACGATGCTATTGCCTCAAACGTTTCAATAATTAAAATAATGAATTTGATCATTATACAATCATTGAATACACAGACGGTTACATTTTATATACGTTCTAAAACATCAGTAAAGCTTAGATTTTTGTGTTACAATAAAAACATGGTCATCAAATATACATTAAATACATTAAATAAAAATAACCAATGCAGCGCAAGCCATTGTAATAATGCTACAGCCCATAATTGTAATTTCAGCTTTTGGTACAATGACGCATGGACTGTACATTCATTTTCAATTTATTTTAAAGCTGTAAATATTTGCTTACATTTGTAATATTTCTAAAGATTGAAGTATATTTCTGGCTGTGCAAACAAACAAGCAAAAAAAAGACCATGCCAATTCCTTTGGAGCCAATTGCAAGTCCTGACACCCTTGCCAGCTCGATAAAACTGGCAATGTGTAATCTGCATTGATTAAATCAGAATGCTTGTAAATACACACGTCTTATCATGTCGAAGTGGACAGAGAAACTTGGAGCTTGTTGAATCAAAGTACAAGGTTTTGGTCTATTTTGAGTTACAATGGGTTACAAAGGTTGGAATATTATTATTTATTTTTTACAAAAATCCTATATTCTAATCAATTCTGGGTTAAGAGTAGGAACTTAATTTGTGATTCCAATTATTCCTCAAATGACTAAAAATATTCTAATAACTACTAATATAATGGTCCTAAGTATTTGTCCTCTTTCCATTTTGCATGTTTTCCAATGTCCTCCGGGAGAACACGGTGTGATCACCTAGTGGTTTAAACAGCAAAACACTGATGTCAGCCATATGCCAAAAGACTGTAATCATACATGACCCCAATTGAACATTTATGAGAAGTTGATGATCAATCAGCATCAATAAGCAAGTGCTGATAACATTGACCTTGTCCTGCAAGAGATGAGTGGATGAAAAACGTGCCAGAAAAAGTCCATGGGCATAAAACTTTAAAGAGTGTTTATGCTGGTGTTTTTATTATTTTGACTGTATCCTCTGATACTCAAAAAATACAGATAAGAGCAAATTTACGAAATAATTCAACGTTTTTCTTTACGCAAATCATTGCCCACTATAAAATAATGTATAAACATCCAATTAATGATGGTATAAATAGTTGAGCATTTTCATCATGAACAGGTTAATGAATAGAATGAGAGATATTCCAATACAAAACATCTATTCAAAATTGAATATGTCTACACAAAACTAGGCAAAATGACATGGCTTATGGTTAAAACAACGTCAAACACAATATCAAAAGTAAACCTAAACAATAACCATAACGAAACACAGTGAGAATACACGCTATTAACACAGGAATGCTGCTCTATTGTCACAACCTTTGCGAGCCTGTTAATAATCCTCCATCCAGTATTAGCATGTAATGACAATGGTTAAACTGGCAAAGCACTGAAGCTGTACAATATCTGCATTTGACCATTTTACAATCTTGTCGACGTAGCATCGACGTCTTCAATCAGAAGAGGTTCTTGGTTACCACTGAAATGTTCACTTCCTGCTCCTTCACTTAGGATCGCTGCCACTGTTGACAGTGTGGCATTGGGGTCTAACAGTTTAACCAAAGGCACGTTCACGCCTCTCTCTTTGAAGATGAGGTTCTGCAGAGTCATGGCCTGCATCGAGTCGATGCCTAAGGACGAAAGAGGCGACTCGTCGTTCAGCTCACTTTGGTCAACACCGATGGTCTCACTAAGTAAAGACTTGACATACTCTTTGGGTGAGACAGAGTCTGTTTGTTTATTTTGTGAATCCACGTCTTTGGATTTGTGGAAAGCCTCGTCGACCAATGCGGACAGGCGCGTGGTCAAGGCGGCATTTTGAGAGAGGATGTTGTACCTGAGGTTTTTGAAGTGAAACCTGCAAACGGCCTGCTGGGGTCTGTTGAGCACGAGGCACTGCTCCAAACATTGATGAATCTCGGCCACGTCCAACACCATGATCCCCTTCGCCTCCAGAAACCTTTGGAAATGCTCCTTGTTCAAGAGGAGACCCAGATTCAGGGCTCCCCAGTTGATCGACTGCCCCGGGAGCCCAAGTGTGCGTCTGTATTGACAGAATGTGTCAAGGAACGTATTGGCTGCTGCATAGTTTGTTTGAGAGGCATTTCCCAGAAAAGCCGATATGGAGGAGTAACAGACGAAGTAATCTAACGGACAGTGCTGCGTTGCACGGTGCAGATTCAGAGCACCGTTGACTTTGGGTCTGAGGACTTTCTCATAGAGAGATTTGTCGAGGGTCTCGATCAGCCCGTCATGCAAGACAACCGCACTGTGAAACACTCCTCTGATCGGACAAGCAGGGAATCTCTGGCCGATGACACTGGCAGTCTTGTGCACGTTCTCAGAGACGGATACGTCGCACTCCATGCACGTGATGCATGCCCCGCCCTGTTTCTCCACGTTGTGTATCTCTTGCTGCATCTCCGGTGTGGGCCTGCTCCTGGAGAGTATGGCGATGTGTCCTCCCCCTCTTTGAGAAATGAACTTGACCGTTTCAAAGCCCAGCCCAGAGAGTCCGCCTGCCACGATGTACACGGCTTTTTTCCGGAAAAGCTTTTTTTTGGTTGGCAGCAATGGAACGTCAGATAGTTGACCTTTGACATCTTTTTCCAGTGCCACAACAGGCACTTTCTTTGAGTTGAAGTATGATTCTGGTTTCTCCAAAGGAAGGGCGTTGATGCTTTCGGACGTCACACTCTGAAAGGTAAAGCTCTCGAGGGCGAATTTCCTGTTCAAGTTCAAGGATTTGAGCCACTTATAAATGTGCGGCCTCTGTGCACACAGGGATCCCTTTTGCAAAATGATCGGCATGTGAATGGTCTGTATGTGAACGCTTTCCTTTACGCTTTGGAAAACATCTTGAGCTGAACACTGAGATCGAGATCCACAGATGACGACGACATTTCGGACACCAGGAAAGCTGCACATTTTTGCAATCAGAGATTCGTCAAACGGAGGCAGGAGGATACATGCATCCATTTGATTAACATCTACAAGAGACCCATTGCACTGTGTGCCAACAATGACATTCCATCCCGATTTGTAAGACGTGAGGGCCAAGACCTTCATCAGAGCAGAGTCGGGAACAGAGGATATGATTCCTAGATGTTGTTTGGCTCTGGGCAAGGCTCGATGCAGGATCTCCCATGCTAGCACAAAGTATGAAACACAGGGTGTATTCTGAAGGAATTGGAACCGTTTCGTACTGTAGCACGCGTCCTCTGGAATTGTGACCTTGTTGGCTGCCACAACGGGGTAACAGGAAACAACATGGGCCCCAACATTCAATTTTCGAACATCCTTTCCAACTGCTGTAATAGTACCGCTGAAATCAAGAGCGAGTAGCTCGTGGTTCTGAGATGAGTATTTGTTCCAGTAGAGTGTCTGGCCAAATTTCAAATGTGACGCACTGACAGGGAAATAGTCAGATGAATGAACACATATCGTGCTGAGCTGAATTTCAACTGATGTCTCACTGACTGAACTGTGTTCATCGTCAGAATGAGTGGCACACACTTTAGTCATTCTATGTGCATCAGCTGTCTGAAGGATGTATGGCTCAGACGATGTAGAGCAGAGACTGCCCTCTGAACTGTCAACGACTTCCACAGGGGTGCGGACGATGGAAGGTTTCAAAACCAACCCATCTTTCACCACCAATTCTGGGTATTTACTGCAAGGATATAATCGTAAGACCCGAGACAGAGCTACGATGTCCGTAGCAGAGATAGAATTGATGTCAATCAGCTGAAATGAAAGATCTGGTATCTCTGCAGCAAATGATCTCGTCATACCGGAGAGGGCAAAACCTGGACTGATATAATCTACCGTGATTTCAGACGAACGGTAGGTTATTGCTCTGATGGAGTTTGGAAAACGAATTGCCTTCAGTTCGAGGACAATCCGGCGGTAGATCTCACAGCACTCCACCAAACTCTGCAGGACAACATCAGCTGCCAGGGAAGTGAGGTCTTCTTTGCCCCACACAAACAAGACCTCGTCAAAGTTTTGCCCGATGTCCGCGATATTGAGATTTGCCAAGAGAGTAGGGAATCCACGGCTCAAGATATCTTTTGCACGTGTGAAGGAAATGTATCTGGACCTTGAGTCCAGGTGTTGCTGCAGGGCTTCAGAAATCCCTAGACAGTCACAGAAGACCAAGGCCTTAGGAGAAGGAACGGTTGTGGTGCCTTCAGGGACAACATTGTAGTCATTGTGGTAGAAGTATTCCTCAACTACATGAGAACGACTGCCGAGGTACTTGATCAGCACGCGCT
Source organism: Acanthochaenus luetkenii (assembly GCA_900312575.1). Classification (NCBI taxonomy): domain Eukaryota; kingdom Metazoa; phylum Chordata; class Actinopteri; order Beryciformes; family Stephanoberycidae; genus Acanthochaenus; species Acanthochaenus luetkenii. The sequence continues at coordinate 10,222 of OMOT01077929.1, forward strand.
TAACCTCAACCAACACTCTGCCCTCGTTATCTGTGAAGCAGCCGCATACCTCAAACTGATCAGCACCCACATCAGTTGCTCTCAGATAAATAACCATCTCATCTTGCAAGGGATGAAACACCGTCAGGCTTCCGATTTTGGCAGGAAACCCTGGCCTGCCAGCAAATGCATGCGCTGTCGCAACAGGGAGAAGTTGCATCAGGAAATCGAGTACAACCGGATGGATACAGTAGTCGTGCAATTGAGACCGTAATTCTTCTGGAACTCTGACGACTGAAAAAGCCTCCATCAGTTCTTCTCCATAATGCACATCCCCCTTATTTTGGAAAACACCCCCATACTGAAAGCCGCCTTGAGAAAGATATCGATAGAAGTCTTCAGATCTCACAACAGATCTGCATCTTTTGTAGATGGAGCTTAACGAAATACTTTGCTCCTCAATTAACCTCCCTCGCTTGGAAGCTACTGTGCCTGATGCATAGACTGCAGATGGGGAGAATATGGTGAAACTAGTTTCACTCCCTGCCGGCTCTAGCTGCACCTTCATTTCTGGTGCATTCTGGGTGAAAACAAATGGACTCTGAAAATTGACGCTGAGCTGAAGTGAATTGAGGGGGACCTTTGGTTTGGCACTGGCCATGAATGTGGCTAACCCCAGCTCGGCATAGAAGGCTCCAGGGATGATGGGTATACCGTTGTGTTTATGCTCTTTCAGGTAGGATGTAGAGGCACACAACAAATCACAGCTGAAAACACGACTTTCATTGCCGGTCTGACAGATCACAGGATGATCACCTGCTGTGCTTTTCCGCGCTGCTCCAATGATAGCATCTCTCCGAGAGCAATCGAACTGGTATCTCGGGAAAGGTAGTGGCATCGTCTCAAATCCTCTGTAGAAGTGGTGCCAATCTACCTGAACCCCCAGTTCAAACAGCTTAGACACAACTGTCGTTATCGTTTCGTGATCTTTCTCTGGCTGCACCGAGGCAAGGACAGGGGTGTCATTCCCCAGGGATTCCACGATGTTCCTTTGGAGGGCCCTTCTTGGTCCTATCTCCACGAAGACTACATTCTTCTTCCCTTTAGTTGCCGATCTCACTGCCTGTTCAAAAGATACTGGCTCACGAACGTTTCTGGCCCAGTATTCTCCTGTGCAGAAGTCACGCTGCTCTACCTCCTTGCCCGTCACTGTAGAGAACAACTCCGTCTCTCGATCGTTCACACGTAAGGAGCCAATGTTCTCCTCTATTTCAGACAGGATTGTGTCCATCATGTGGCTGTGGTAAGCAGCAGGGACATCCAATACACAGAGGAACATATGCTGACCCTTGACCGAGGTGCTTAGCTCACCGTGGAGGCTTTCTATTGCATCTGCATCACCTGAGAGGGTGCAGGACTGGGGACTGTTGAAAGCAGCGATGCAAACCCGATCAGAGTAACGAGGGAGAAGGCGAACAACCTCTGATACAGCCACGCTGCTGATCACAAGCATCTTCCCTCCCGTGACCTTGCTCTGGCGAGTGCTGCGGAAGTAGATGACTTTTACTGCATCCTCAAGAGACAAGAGGCCGGAACAGTGAGCAGCTGCAACCTCTCCGACAGAGTGTCCCAGAATGGCGTCAGGCTTGACACCCCAGTGCTCGAGGAGGGTGGCGATGGCAACCTGAACGGCAAAGAGGAGGGGCTGGACGACGTGTGGTTGTGTGAAGTCGCCGCTCTCGAACTCACTCTCGAGTCTGTCCAAGATGCTCAGTTCACTCCACCGTTGGAAAAGTTCCCCGATCTCTTTCACCTTATCCCTGAACACAGCCTCCCGTTTTAACAGCTGCTTACACATGCCATGGTAGGCGACGCCGTTTCCACAAAAGACGAACACCAGCCTCGGATCTGAGTAGGAGGGGGCAGTGATTTGACCGAGGGCAGATTTGAGCTGATCTTTCAGATCAATTACAGATGAAATCACGATGGCCCGTCTGTATTTGTGTTTCAGGTGGCTCCTCCTGCAAGCCGACGTGTACACCAGAGAATCTAGATCAACGCTGCCGTCTACGTCTAGCTGATCAATGGTGTCTTCCATCATCAAAGTGAGGGATTTGGGTGAATTTGCTGACATGACACAATACTTCCTTTGTCTCCCATTGTTCTTTTGCAGAAGGTTTGACTGTTTATGTTGCTTGACAATGGCGTGTGCATTTGTTCCCCCGAAGCCAAAGTTGTTCACTCCAGCTATTCTGTCACCAGAGGCTCGCCACTTTTCTGTTTCGGTGGGGACTTTTATATTTAGGGCTTTCGCATCTATACTGGCGCTGTCTTCGGAGTAGAAAACTGTGGGAACGATGGTTTCGTGCTTCATCATTAAGAGTACCTTAATGAGCCCTGCCACTCCGGCTGCAGATTCAGTATGTCCAATGTTGCTCTTCACAGAGCCGATCCTGAGCGTCTCGGAACCTGGAGGTCTGGCTTTAGCAATGGCGTTTGAGATGCTGCCCGCCTCTGTTGGGTCTCCAACCGGGGTCCCGGTCCCGTGTGCCTCTATGTACTGGACATGTGCAAGGTCAGACGTTGAGTAGATTCTGCGCAGCAGCTCCTCTTGTTGAACCATCGAGGGCTTGGTGATCGGAGTGACTGAGTGTCCATCTTGGTTGACTGCTGTTTTGCTAATGATACCCCATACATGGTCACGGTCCTGTATAGCCTGTTTGACATGAGGAATAAGTTGTAATGTTATTATACTTGCTATGATAATTACTTGTACACAGAATATGCTTTCATATTAAGATTTTTAAGTTGAATAGGAGCTATTAAAACCCATTACTAAATAATTTTGAACGACAAATGAACCAGTGTGATATCAATTACATGTACTTTACACTTTATTTTTTGCCACATGTAAAGCGGTGATTTAAAGAAAGCGGGTTAAGAGAAAGTAGGAAGTGGCATACGGTTATTAATACGAGGACATTTCTTCGTGTGTAGAATGGCTAGTAAACAGCGGCACAAGATAGCAAGTAGGGTTGTAGAAATGCAACTTTAGAACAAACAAATGGTAAGTGAATTAATATTACCGTGAGCTAAAGTCACAGAGAATGAAGTTGAAGAGACCTTCACTGTGGATAATGTAGAGACTGTCTGCATGTTCTGACCTTTTTCAGTGGCTTCAGCAGAACCACCCCGCAGCCCTCTCCTCTGCCATAGCCATCTGCTCTGCTGGAGAAAGGCTTGCTGGTTCCTTCCGGCGAGATCATCTTCGCCTTGCTGAGGGCAACAAACACTCGTGGCTCTATGATGCAGCTGACGCCTCCACAAAGAGCCATCTCACAGTCTCCTGATGAGATCAAACACACAAGAATATTCTATGCCCAGTTCACACACACACACACCAACTGCATGCCAGGGTGGTGATACTCTAGCCGATAGTTGACAATACTGCACATACAGACCCTGTTTAATGGATTGACAGGCAAGATGAAGAGCCACCAGCGATGAGGAGCAAGCACAGTCTATGGACAGCGAGGGCCCAGTGAAGTTGAAGATGTAGGAGACTCGGTTCGCCGCTATACTCATAGCTAGCCCCGTGCCGGTCCAGTGGTTGATCACACTTGGGTGCACGTGTGCGGCAGATTGCTCATAATCTCTGTTCATTAGGCCTGTTACAAAAACATAAAAAGCATTTAGTGGCTACTTCATTGATGCGGTCTAGAAATGTAGCAAAAAAAACATTAAAAACGTTAAACTGCATGGTAAAAACGAAGGAAAATACTCAAAAACACTGTAATTGCATTTTGAGTCAACACAGAAGTTAGTAATATCGCACCAAATTCAGGATACATCGTGATTAATAACACATTTTGACTGGTTTACCGAAAAACACCCCTGTCCTCGTCCCACTGGCCTTCTCCATAGGAATCCCAGCATTTTCTAAAGCTCTGTACACACACTGAAGAAGTAGTTTCTGTTGAGGGTCCATCTGTTCCACCTCACCATCACTGATGCCAAAGAACTTGTGGTCGAATTCATTGAACCTGGGAAAATGTACATATCACTTAGGAGGTTAGCCTCAAATGAAATGGCTTCATCTGACACCAGATTCATATGATTTGGTTGATATGCCACTGTCCCATTTTCTCATTGTCATCATTATCACTCACAATACTATATTGGTATCACTCATTAATATTCAATCATCATTTGTTCACATATGAATAGATATAGTCGTGAGTTAAACATATGTCATAGGAAATATTTGTTAATTTCATTTTAAAAATGGTTTAAAGACCGTACCCTTCAACGAGAGCAGCCTTAGCTGTGCGGGATTTACCCGCTTTGTTGTCATCGGGGTCAAACCAGCTGGCTAGGTCAAATCTCTCCTTGGGAATTGGCACAGAACAGTTCCTCCCATCCACAAGAACCTTCCAGAAATTGTCAAGCCCTTCTCCTGTTTGAAAAGATACTTTCAACAGCTCTATCATGATATTGCAAATATCATTGTTGATTTGAACAGTGAAGTAGGCGAAAATGCCCACGCCAAAGATCGACCCCCCTGTTCTGGTTCATAAACACAAAGAGGCCTAGAAGTTTCTTTATGAAATCAAATGTATAATGTGGCCACATTAACTTATATTATTGAATATTTCATCAAATGACAGCACAAAATCACCAGGGTTACATTTTACTAACCCCAAAGGTTATGTATTTTTTGAATTTCAGAATTGAACTAAAAGTGATGAAATTCTAGATGCAATTCGTCTAGGTTTAGTATTTTTGGTTTTGCATGTTTCTATACCTTTGTATATCTATATATATTGTATATCTTGTTGCACATTGTGTGTGTGTGAGAGATCTGTAAATGCTACTACAGTAAAATGTAGAGAAACACACACAAAAAAGGTTCAAAACTCAAATGTCTTACCCCCTGGAAAATTGCACCCTATGCCCACCACAGCAATACCATGTTCAGCTTCTTCCATGCTTGTGGTGCATCACTGAACAACTGCAAAGAGAATAAAAAATAAAAAATAAAATTTTACCATCTAGTCCATATCACTCTTCCATTAATGCAATATCACATCCAGCTGAAATAAATTAACATTCTGTCAAACTCGCTGATATTAGTCCAGTTGTGTCGTGCAGCCGTGCCTCCTTCACCTTCACCACACTTGGTAACGGTATCACTGCCTGACTTACAGTTGATTCTTATAGCCGAGTTTCTTTTCTTTATAAAACATTAATGATTGACTGTAAACGTGGCCATGGAGATGAAGGACTTCAATGCACGCCTTTATGGTGCCTCGCAAATGATTAGACCAAGTTTAGGGAGTAAATCGATACGTTATCGAACAATGGGGTGACTCGGTCTTGTTTCATTGAGGCTTATCGTTGTTTTACTGTACGAGGAACAAACAACCAAACAAGAAAATCTAATTTAAAATATTCAGCGTACCCAGTTGACTGCTTGTTGGCCTTAATGTATATTCCATTATCATATTTGATGATTATATATATTCAGGTCAAGGTAGACTCAGAATTTAGGATGAAATCCACCGATGACATAAGCTACTGTTTATCAAATGTTATCTGACAAACGTTGAATGGAGGCTTATTAATACTGATAAGTTGTTTAGTTCTTTATAACATCAAAAATATCCGCCGCTGCATTTCACACACATTGGAATGATGCAGAACTAACCTTTGGGCACACATTATGCAACTAATGACTCAGAGCACAGGAATAAACTAAGTATTGCTTTCATTTTTATTTATACCCTAACATGAGTTTTAGTGAAATCAACATGTTTTATATGAGGCAAGTATTTAGCTGATAGTCAGTAAATGGAGTTTCAGAGAATACTTTAAAGACGCAGCACCAAAAATACCTTATCAGACGTCTGTTATCTTCGTTGTATTATCTATGTACGTTCAATAAGTCAATTATCGTACGGTGATTTTAAAGTGATTAGCTGTGGCTTTCTTTGTTGCCGCTTCTGTTCTATGAAACACACAGCCTTCAAAAAGGCTCAGAAAACTCATCTTTACAAACTCTTCACCTATGACCATCACTGGCCTCTATTGGTTACCAGTAGGTATCTAGCCCGTCCCCCAAAACCTCCTGTCCCCTTGAGTGACGATGGCCCGGAATTGACAAACAATAGTCACATTTTCACAATAGAGACAAGTAATTAGAGCAGAGATGTCTAGTGAAGAGGTAGTAATACATCACAATGCAAAATATTTGAGAAAAGGAATATGGAAGCAGGAATATCGAACTGCTCGACAGTAAACAAATGATTAATGCTGAATTATTCTTTGAATCATGAATTGATAAGAAACTATAGCCTTGCCCATCATTTAAAATCTCCCACCAAGACCCGTAGATAATTAAGTAATTAAAATCCACCACGGTTTTTAATTCCCAACACATTTTCCAGTTTTCAAAACCCGTAGATATGAGTTTTCCAACAAAAAATGTGTGACACCGGCATTTTCCATCAAACTTTTATTTATTTATTCTCAAATAATAACAAAAGAAAAAACCACCACCTTGTCTAGAACTTCCACAAAGAGCCAAAGAACGGCGCAGATGCTCTGTCACGTGCTAAAGCCAACATAATCACCCCTTAACAATAAGTTCCCAAAATGGTGGTTGCCTTTCCAGTATCCATATATAAGCAGGTATGGGGTTGCAAGATTGACTTTAACATCAGAAAATATGCCTTTAGAGAAAGACGTTACATTTACCTATTTGAGATAGTTCTCTTTCTGTAAAGTTAACTAGGTTAATACGCCTATTCCAGATATCAATTACAAAAATGTCAAACACTTTGGGAGGATTATGCTAATTATTGTACAACTGATTCATCATAATTAGCATTTGCCTAGTAGAAAATTACGCCAAAAAACAACGTGGAAATGTGGTCCTTTGCGTAACGAATAAATATGAAAACATCATATTAAATATATATAGTTGTGGTCACATCATACATCAAGACTGCCATGAAATGAAGATAAGTGTTTGGCCATTAAAAACTGTAAACAGAAATATCTATATATTTTCATTCCCACGACACAGACAGCATCTGACAGCTTCGCGCCCACAGCTTCTCTGCCATGTTGTCATCTGTGGCAGCCGCTGAGCAGGTGGCAGGGGCACAGTCGCTGCAGACAAGGAGACATGAGCCTTACTGAGCAACATTTCACCTTGAAACGTGGATGATCTCTTTCATGCAGTAATTGTGATCTTGTATAGTTCAATGGGTAAAGTGTGTCACTAACAATGCCAGGATTAGGGGTCCGATTCCCCTGGGGTCACCCTTGTGCAAAAATGTATCAGATTATGGTAATTTGAGGAGCTCACCAAATGGTATACACCCTCTGGCAGCCATATTGGAGGTCTGTAGCTCTTGCGCAACAGTGACTGTGAACAGCTGGTTGCATTTCTAAACGTACAACTTGCCGGTCTCAGAATTCTATGGACTTTCTGTGCCGTTTTTGACTGGGAGCTGAAGCCGATCATTTTGCCACTCGATTTGTGTTTCGATAATGTTAGCTTGTTAACTCGCTAATAGTATCTGGTCAGATAACCATCACTGTTACGTTATAATTTCCCTACATCTGACCTGCACACACTAGCTAACTAATCTGCAGTAGTAGAAGCTAGCATTAGTAGCGTCTAGTAGTCGTTAACATTAATCCTGCTGGCTAGTTAGCTAGCTAACGAAGCCAAAAATCTAACAAACAGCTGTTGCAGTGTCGCAGTAACCTAAATGTGACTTTTACTTCTAACATTACTGAACTGACATTACTGAACTGACATTGACCCACAACACAACAATCTTTTTCAGGTACATTTTCTAGCCTGGTTGTTCTTTATTTAGACATTATGTGCACACAGCCAATTCTCCCATGAATGACGGCACCAGACGTGGTTGCTACAACATTTGTGACGGAACTACAAAGCCTCTACGTGTTATTTTGCAGGCTTTAACACAAAACTACCTGTAGTATCCGCCACTCTCTGTCTCCAGTGTTGGCTCCACAGCACAGTAGATTGTTGTCTGGGCTCCCTGGACAGAGTTCTTGGTGAAGGGACTGATTATCTTCATGACAAACTGCTGAGGGCCATTCAGATGACGCCATAGTTCAGTCTGGACAACCCCAGGGTGGAGGGAGTACACCGTCACACCTGTACCTGGAAGACAAGAGAATACCAAGTTAACATAACATACGTCATTTGGCGGACACTTTTTTGACAGTGTATATATTTGCAGCACGAGGCGCCACAGTGGGAAACAAACCCCTAACCGTGGCAGTGTTTTACACAGGACCAAGTTGTATTAATGCACAAAGTAAAAAAGTATGTAAGTGCATCTGTACTCTGTATAGAACTCTGGAAACATAAGTATGACTTCCACAATGCATTCGTTGTAATGTGCATCGGCTTTCCACAAATTTTCACAAGTGATTGTGAAGAACAGCACCAATTTTGGTGTCATTATGTGCAACTCTGGGGTTGGACGGGGCGAGGGATAATACACACCTTGTAGTTTCTTAGCCAGTGAGCGAGTGAAGAGAATGTTGGCTAGCTTGCTCTGGCTGTAGGCTGCCTTCTTGTCATAAGCCTTCTCGCTGTTGATGTCTTCTAGGTTGATCGTATTCCAGGAGTGAGCCATGGAAGACAAATTGATAATCCTGGCTGGCGTTGATCTCTTCATCAGGTCAATCAACAGATGTGTCAACAGGAAGTGACCTAGAGGACAAGGTAGTGCGCTTCGGATAAGTGTCGTGTAGGAACATCTACTTTCTAATGTTATCCGGAGTTCGAGAGAGGAGAAGGGGGGGGGTTCTTTCTTGGAGGTTTTGCGGCACAACTGAGTAACATTTGGAAAGAAAGAAAAGTGATTTGGTTAAATGGTAAACGGACTGCATTTATATAGCGTGTCTTTACAGTTACACATTCACACAGTTGGATTTAGCAATACTACCAGCTGCAGACTGGGAAGAAAACCATTCACATCTTCCTCCTAGTGGTGATTACAAGTAGGACATGTGGGTGTTTATGGGCTCCCACATCTCCTCCACTTGGCATCGACACAGGTGGGAAACATGGCAGCACATCGGCGGTCCAAGGTGATAGAAAAGCCAAATGATCAGTTATATTACCGCTCATACAATTAACTCTACTTAAGTGATAAACATCTGCTTGTTTATAAAGTAACTTGTTAACATGAATTGAGTTTATGTCTGCAACCTTGGACACAGGCCTCCCAATGAACTAAACAGGTGTACGCTTCCAAGTCAGAGCGACGAGGTGTCGTCCCGTTATGACGCGTCAACACATTTCTAGAGAATAACTTGGGTGGCTAATAATATGGACATTTGGCAAAACAACTGGCGTTAACCCAAACATCCGTTGTGGGACTCGAGGGCGTTGAGAAACCGCACGGTTTTACTTACCCAAGTGATTGACACCAATATGCATTTCGAAGCCATCGGCCGTTTTCCCGTATGCGCAAAACATGATCCCAGCATTGTTGATGAGGATGTCGAGTCTCGTCTCTCCTGCAGAAAAGGGGAAGTCACAAGTCACCTGATGAGGCCTACTAGTCCCGTTATGTTTCACCATTTTCTAAGGAACAAGTGTTGATCTTAAAGCATCTCCAATAGATTGAAGCAGATGGCCACATGCCGTGACGGCAACTTTATCCCGGCACCACACCTTCGTTGATGGCTTCAGCGAACTCTCTGATCGACTTGGTGTCTGACAAATCCAGTTTCATGCAAGTGACATTTTCGTTCCCGGAGCCGTCAATGATTTCTTTCATAGCGACCTGGGCTTTCTCCATATCCCGACACGCCATGATGATCTTTGCCCCTAAATAGAAATAGCAGTGAAATAAAACATCAGAAACAATCTATGCACACATACACACACACTGTACATATGCACGCACAGATACACACACCAGATACCAGGTAATTTGTGGGTACAGCGTTCCCCCTGATGACAAAGAAGGCCACAGCCTGTACAGTATTTAATAGAAGGGGCTGTAGGTAGTAACATTGAAACTAGACCATGGAAACTGGGGCCATCTTAGACGACCAGGTCTGATTACTAGTGTTGTTTCCGAACTTGTCTCTTCAAGTTCAGCCTCTAGAGGAATGTAGCCTCCACACACTGAACCAGGGTGCGAGCACTGACAAAGACCAGGCTTACTGACTCGACCGGTGGCGGCGTGGTCTAGTCTACAGACCAACCCCTCTTCGCCAGGTCAATAGTCTACAGACCAACCTCTTTGCCAGGTCAATAGTCTCTAGTCTACAGACCAACCTCTCTTTGCCAGGTCAGTAGTCTCTAGTCTACAGACCAACCTCTCTTTGCCAGGTCAGTAGTCTCTAGTCTACAGACCAACCTCTCTTTGCCAGGTCAGTAGTCTCTAGTCTACAGACCAACCTCTCTTTGCCAGGTCAGTAGTCTCTAGTCTACAGACCAACCTCTCTTTGCCAGGTCAGTAGTCTCTAGTCTACAGACCAACCTCTCTTTGCCAGGTCAATAGTCTCTAGTCTACAGACCAACCTCTCTTTGCCAGGTCAGTAGTCTCTAGTCTACAGA
>OMOT01077930.1:0-32858 GCA_900312575.1 Acanthochaenus luetkenii
TGAGACCAGTGTTTCTGTGGAGAATTGGTCACTCCACAAATTGGGACCAATCCAATAAAGAGAGAGTGTTTCCTCTCGTGACTGGGTTATGCCTCGGTAATTGAATCCCCTCTGTTCCGCTTCTTCCTGTTTAAAAATGTCATAATGTACCTCTGAGGGTAGAGAGATGGAATTCCAAGTAAAAACAAATGGTGTCGGTAATGTTGACCGTCTGGCCCATTATCTCCGCTCATTATGACTCCTCGATGTCTGAGGGCATATAGAAGAAAAGCAATTAGCATAAAGATTAGCCTGGAGCTAGCCTCTGCGACAGCTCTGAGTAATAATGGAGGAAGGGGGACATTTTTGGTGCACAGACTACTGCAGCTATTTCTGTTATTGGCTGAGCAGAAACACTGGCAGTAATGGTATTATATTCCTCACTTTGAAGAGATTGTATATCCCCAGCTGTCACAACAGAACCCATCTCTCCTGTCCTGGAAAGTAGACTATTGCACAACGTGTCATCACGTTGGCGATGAGGAGAGTGCTTTTGTTGGATGCCATTGCTGTCCCAGTAGGGCGGCACAAAGATTTCCAGCATTTGAGGGCTATCTATTCTTAAGCCTCAACAAAATATATTCTATAGTACTGCCTTTGTCCATATTGTAAAATATTGTTTTGTTTTGCAGTTAATGGACCAGTGCATTATCTCTCTTTCCCTCTTTGCAGCTTCTACCGCTTTGTCTTGGAGTCTGATGTGACTTTCTTGGCCAACAATACAGTGTCTCCGGGACCAGTGGCCCGCTTCATGGAGCTTCCTGAGTCTCCTCTCCTCACCCTGAACATGATCACCCCAGAGAGCTGGATGGTGGAGGCTGTGCGCAGCCCCCATGACTTGGATAACATCCACCTGCAGGAGGTACTGAATACTGCTTTTCAGTCATTACTAGCTAGCATTCCTGTTATTCTGTCCCCCTAACAGTCTTCCCCCATTGGCTTGTGTCCTGTGTAACCTGTTGTTTCACTTCAGGTGAGTGGGATGGTGACAGCAGAGTATGAGCTGGAGCACCTGTTGCTGGAGGGCCACTGCTTTGACCTGTCAACCGGCCAGCCCCCCCGAGGGCTGCAGTTTACCCTGGGCATGAGTCGGGACCCCCTCATGCATGACACTATCGTCATGGCTAACCTGGTCAGCAGCCCTCTGTACACCATACTTACCAAAACGTTTCTTGCATTCTGTTAGATAGATGACATGCATACTGCATTTGCTGAATAGAGGCTGTTTGGTGCTAGGATTGAAGAAACGGGTGAGGATTGTGTTGCGACGCATTCAGTCTAATTTAGTTTTAACCACAACAGGGATACTTCCAGTTGAAAGCCAATCCTGGTGCCTGGATCTTGAAGTTACGTAAAGGGAGGTCAGAGGATATCTATCAGATTCTTGCGTGAGTATTCCCCAGTGTCTACAGATTTGTTTTTTTAAATATAGATTTTAGGACTGTTGTGTTTCCCAGTTAATTGACTCTTGTGTTTTTCCTATCATATCCCTGAAAGATACGAGTCGGTTTAAGACTAAAAAATGTAACTATGCTAATTAGGCGGCTCCATCAGTAGCTCAGCATCAGGGTTGTTTCAGCCACCTCTCCATTTCATACTGGTAGGTATGAAACCCCATCACTATGGTAACACGGAGCGCTGCTGACACTGTAGCAGCTCCAGGTTTTGATGAGTGCAGGGACTTGTGCTCTGCACAGACCAGGAAAGAGACAGAGGTAGGAGGAAAGAGACGCTATTACAGAGAAGACAGAGTGGAGGGATGATTCAGCTGGTCACCTGCCATGCCATCTGCCCCAAACCGGGGGATATCAGCAGCACAATGTCTGTTTTAGCTGTTAGTCTGACATAGGTGTCAAAGGCTGCATATACTAGACTGGGTGCGTTGGCGTTCTGTAATTTCCTCAGACGAATGGAAACATTATTTTCTTTATAGTTGGTTTTATGCATTTCCTATTACCGGTAAATGCAAATTTTCACACCTTGGATTTTTTTTCAATTTGGATGTTCACTTTGATTAAAATACACAATTGTGAACTTATTTGATCTGAATCAAATCAGGATACTTATCTATTGAAAGCACTATAACTCATGTCAATATTTTATATTGCACAACAGAGAACCTTAATTCCCTCACTATCAAGTGGCGATAATGGCTTGAATCGCAATCATGTTTGTGACTGTAAGGACAGCGACAATACAATGTAGTGGATGTCCCTCCAGTCTCAGATATTGCCTCTCTGGCCATCCTCACATAAGATTTAGGACACATACAGCCCTGGGTTCCTCTGGAATCATATCAGACAACCAAGATTTATTCCCCAATCCTCCAGGTGAAGCTAAGAGGTGATGTCATTTTTCACCTTGGCAGTGTCATTATTCTTGCGGTTAGCGGCACTCTGCTCCGGTTAGGTGGCGGATCAGAGCAGAGTGGGAGTGTCTGTACTCCAGTCCCACAGCCTGCGTTCCCCTCCTGCACCCTGGGCTGCCACTGCACCTTGCCCTGACAGCGATGAATGAGATGGCCAGCTTTGCTCTCCTCAGAGCAGTGATACAAATTGATCTCTGGTGCTTTTTAACCACAGCCCTAAAGACGGAGGCGCACGGGAGACAGCGGAGGGTGCAAAACACAAGCAGCACTACGCAAGGGGGGAAAATGCACTTTGTGCCCAATGAGGAGGGGCATTTATCATAGTGATAAGGTTAATTTTCTGCCTTTAGTAAGCTCTGAGGTTATGATGGCTTGCTGTGCATGATAGCCTATTGCACATTTCTGGTTTACTCTGATGGTTTCACCATCAGCCCCCGGGTATCCTGCCCGCCTACACACATTCTCCACTGGGCAGATCAAACAATTACAGTGAAAGGCCAGTGTGATGCAGTCGATACTGTATGGACTCATTAAATGTACCAGTAGATACAGCATGGCTGGAAAGTAGTGATGGATAAAATAATGGGACGGTGATGCTCAATGATGATGGTGAGTGTGACCCTGGCAGCTTTCCCAGAATCCACTTTTGAGTGCGTCTTTCTGTCAGTGGTCTTTCAACTAGCTGCTGTTTTCTTACCTCCTAGTGGTAATTACAAGTAGCACAATCAGTCGTCATGATGGCAAAATCTAGGAAAATAAGGCCCAGGTTGAAAATAACTGGAATTAGAACTTTCTTTGTATTCTCTGCACAGACATAGCTCTGAATGAGATATGATTAGTTAAATATACGTAAATAAGGTCAACACTAGAAACATGTAGCATAATCTTTAGTCAAAAGCAAAACGTTTTTTTATTGAGTTTGATAAATTTCACATTGTCATTAACAGTCTCAAAATGTGGCTTCGCCTGTGTTAGACTAACTAGCTGCAGATCCAGTGTCCAAATTCCATTACCATGGATGTTCCACCTCAGGAAGAGACATTACTCTGTCAAACTTTATCCACTTTTCCAGGCATGATGGGACAGATTCACCTGCAGACGCTGGTGACATCGTAGTTGTGCTTAACAGTTTTCACAGTAAGATCATCAAAGTCAGAGTGAGTATTTGTTTTTGTTTTGATTTGATTCTTCATAGCACAGGGCAATGTTCAACTTAAAATGCCATGCACCCTCTTTGCTACGATGTGCTTGGGTCACAAATTGGGGATATTGTAAGGGTTTTTCCACCGTTTATTTTTGTCCAGTGTAAAATCTGTTAGAACATCACTGTTTTGTGTCTCCTTTCTCATTATAGGTGCAGAAAAAAGCAGACAAAATCAATGAAGATCTTTTAAGTGAAGCTACTGAAAGTAAAGGCCTATGGGAATCCATCACAAGGTGTGTAGTTTATCCGTAAATACAGCTGAAAGTTGGTTAGTTTTACTAATTCGAAAGCCCTCACTCAATTGATTTGTCAGTACGGTAACTACTGTGAGCGCATTGATTGGTGGGTGTGCTGATCTGCCTTCTATTGTCAATTATACATTGCGGCTTCAGGAGAGTTCATTCTTCCCCTGGATCCAGACTGCAATATTACTCTGTAAGATCTAGTCTTGCAAAAAATATGTGCTTCTGTAGGTATGTGTGTGTGTGTGTGTGTGTGTGTGTGTGTGCATTTGTGTGTTTCCCCCAGCACATCCTAACAGTGTGATCTGTCTCCTCACTTAATGCTTGCTGTGTGAAGTGCTTGGAGCACTATTGAGAAAAGGTAGGCAGTGTTGCTGCAACCCATTTAACACCTAAAACATCTATCATATTCATTAGCATGCAGTGTTTATTGGTTGCTGTTCTAATCTTATCACTTTTATAATGAATCACACTTGCCCTGATTTGATTATTTTATCACTCGAACATGGTATTTTAATACTGTAGAACCATGTGAAATATGTGTATGATATTGATATTTCCCCGTTTCATTTTAAGTAGTTTTCCCCCACCCCACAGATCACTGGCAGAACAATGAAGAAAAAAGAACACATAACACTTCATATATACAAGTCCACATGTAAATAACCCTCACACATAAACCCTATATACTTACATACATATATATTACACATTATATACATATATACATACATGTTGAAAATGGCAGTACTGAAGGCATTTATTGATTTAACATCTCTGAGGAATAGATTAGAATAGTTAGATGGTTAGGTAGATCCATGCATCAGTAAGCATGAGGAAATCTAAAAACACACATTCTCTCATCTGTCTTGGAGCATTATATCTATAGAGCACTAATGAGCATGAGCTAAAATGTCTGTATCTTTCTTTCTTTCTTTCTTTCTTTCTTTCTTTCTTTCTTTCTTTCTTTCTTTCTTTCTTTCTTTCTTTCTTTCTTTCTTTCTTTCTGTACTTTTTACTGGCATGAAACCAAATCACATTTAGGGTCACTATTAAGTTATGAGTCATCTCAAGTGGATAGAATCTCAGGATAGAATAATCTGTTTCTGAAATATTGACTCATTTCATGTAGCAAAATGTAAAACATAACTCCGGCCATTTTTTAACTGGTTCATGATTTTCCATCATACCAATCGATTCTGACCAAAATCTCAGCAATTGCTTCACAATAGAGCTACTTGTGTCTCTTGCTTGCCTGGCTGCACGGCTCTCCAATACAGTCCTACAGGGTCAATGGACTAGAGATGTTCCGATACCATTTTTCCTGTTCCAATACCTGAAGTTGCGTATTGGCCGATACTGAGTACCGATCCGATACCTGTACGTAAAAAAAAAAGGAATATATATATATGTTATATAAATATATAACAGCTGTATACTACTAACCCTGTATGGATGTGATATGATTGTTATCATTGTTGAATGGCCTGGCTCAGGTTAAACCTTTTCTAAAATATGAACAAATGCATGCAGAGAATGAATGCCAAAAGAACATAGATAAGCCACAATTTAATAAAATAAAATACATTTTTAAATAGTACAGTAACAGTATAACACATTAGTGCAACTTAAAAACTCAATGTTGAAAATAAACAAGAATTACAATTACAGTGTAAAACAAAAGAGCAGCAGCTTAAAACTAGGCTACACATTGTACAGTAGCAACTTAGTATTGCTCACAATCTCAAGAGCAATGGCAGGTTCTTGGCAACACTAGTGACACTCCTTGAAACTAAAGCCTTGCATACTGTGCACATCGCTGTTTTACTGATGGGATTTTCCAGCTCTGACTAACGTTACACTCTCCGCTAGCACTACATGTGGAAAAGGGTCCAGGTTGAAAATTGACTATCTACCTGTCTGTCTGTCTGTCTGTCTGTCTCTCTGTCTGTCTGCACACACACACACACACACAAAAGCATACATGAAAGGATGCTTCAGTAGAAAGAAAGATAAACTTGCAAAGATCCATATAGGCCAAAGACTCGCAAATGTTGATGCGTTTCTCTTTGGATGATCTCCATACAGTAGTAAGAGGATGAGGCTGCTGAAGCTACAGAGTTAGAGGAAAGCCATAAGTAGAGTTTGGTCCAGCTCTGGAGTTAGTGCTGGCCACTGCTCAGGCTTCAGACAGAGCTCTTCGGATCCTTCCAGAGGTCCGGATTATCTGGTGCGTCAGCCAAGCGGGCTCTCACCTGACTTGCTAAAGCTGCTTATCTGGGGGTCCCGCTGTTGCGCTGGAGGCCCCTCATAATGGCTGGCTTAGCCATGACAGGCAATAGGCATCCCCCCGACCACAGCGGTGCAGTGACACCCCAAAAGTTGGCTCATTCAACCAGTACTTTGGTTGGAGAAGGAGATACGGTAGAGTGCAGGGAGAGAGATGCAGGTATGGAGGAGGATAGAGAACAATTGGCAGGAAAGGTACAAAGTCATGCAGCCTGTTGGCCTGGGATAGAGCATTGAGTTTGTGTAAAGTCAAGTGTGGGAGAGACAGTGAAAAGTCAGACTTGTGTGTGTGTGTGTGTGTGTGTGTGTGTGTGTGTGTCAGAGAGAGAGAGAGAGAGAGAGCCTATAGTTGCCTATAGAGGACATAGAGAGGCAAACGGCATGCTCCCTCCCCACCCCCTCTCAGTAGTCTTCTCCTGGAGCCTCTGGCCCAGGCTGTGGCTGTGATTGAGTATGGAAGAGACACTCTTCCCTCATCAGCAGTCTGTTAAAGACAAGGACACCCTGTCTGACTGCAGACAACCCTGCCCTCCAGCACAAGTCCTGATTTCTGTCCACCAAATGTGCCTTGCATGATGATCCACTGCTCTTTGCGGTTAGGGTGTGTTTGTGTGTTGAAAAGTGTCCTTTGGATTTTGCCATTATCTGAGCTTAAATCAGTCTGGTATCTCAGTGTAAATCCGTTTTATTGGAGGGATGGCACAAATAGATTGTTAACTTTTTACTATTTGGAATCAAATAGTAAAAAGGAGCAGGAAATTGAATTGGAAAGGCTATGGACTATATAGCAGCGGCAATTCAGATACCTTGTCATTATGGGCTCATTTTAAACTTACCAGTGCATCTGTGTTAGCTGTTTAATGACTGGATACAAATCCATCCATGTATTATCGGCTCTCCATTAGCTATGTGGTGAAGTAAGCATACAGAGCTGTTTAAATGTTGCAGCTGCCTTCGCTGTGTCTGTGCTCTAATGAGTTGATTACTTCAGCTCTCTGGAGAACAGGGCCAACAGGAGAACAACATTTTCCGCTGTAAAATACTCGATCTTGGTCTACCAGAGCATTGTCACCCTCTTTGTAATTCTTTCATTAAAAAAGCACCTAATTTTCCCGCAAAATAATGCATGGTTTGTTTGTTTGAAAATGTTTTGTGTCGGCTGTTAAATAGTGTTTTTGCTGCTGGCTCTACAAAAGCATGGTGGCTACTAGCTTAGTTGTGAACCGCTATCACTATATGAACGGTATGCATAAATCAGAAGACAACAGGCTTATGTATAATGTGGTCCTTTGCAGCATCACGGGTGGTGGCTCCAGGCCAGATGATGGAGAGAAGAAGAAAGAGGATGTTCTGAATATCTTTTCTGTGGCTTCAGGCCATCTATACGAGCGCTTTCTGAGGTGGGTCACTTTCAGTTCACACACACTCACTCTCACTCTCACACACCACTTTCTGTTTTAGCCCCGTTCCTCTGGGACTCACCCCTCACTCTTTCTATCGCTGTCTCTGTTCCAGAATAATGATGCTGTCCGTCCTCCGGCATACCAAAACCCCAGTCAAGTTCTGGTTCCTCAAGAATTACCTATCTCCCTCCTTCAAGGTACCTGCCTCACTTCACGACTCCATGCTAACTTTCTGCCAAAAACTTTATCCCAGTTCCACGGCGACCCCTGGGAGGCCTAGATTTGTTTGTACTTAGCAAAGAAAGGAACTGTGGGTCGCTTCCTCCTTTGTGATGGTCTGTGTTTTATCTCTCTGAATTAATCTACATTATATGCAATGACTTTTGTGACCCATCTTAAATTGCAAAAATAGCAAACATGTCCTGTTTCTTGAATGTATGGTTCGTGGGTCAAACCAAACCTTTGCAAAAAAGAGACTTGCTTCTGCATTGGATATCTGACCTCTGGTTGGGTGTTTTTTAAATATGTTTAGGAGACAATCCCTCGCATGGCAAAGTCCTATGGTTTCCAGTATGAACTAGTGCAGTACAAGTGGCCCCGTTGGCTCCACCAGCAGACTGAGAAGCAGCGAATCATCTGGGGCTACAAGATCCTCTTCCTGGACGTCCTCTTCCCCTTGGCTGTGGACAAGATCATCTTTGTAGACGCTGATCAGGTAATTGTGTAGTTGACCTGCTGTAGGGCAGCAGTTTGTATCAGCCCCAGCACTGGAGTGAAGATTAGATGATTTATCCTCACCATCTCAGGTGAGCACTGAAGTGTTGATGGTCCTCTCCATCATACTTCACGGTGTCCTTCCTCCCATTCACAGATAGTACGGGCTGATCTGAAGGAGCTGAGGGATTTGAACCTGGAGGGCGCCCCTTACGGCTACACCCCGTTTTGTGATAGCCGCAGAGAAATGGAGGGCTATCGCTTCTGGAAGACCGGCTACTGGGCCTCTCATCTGGGACACAGGAAGTACCACATCAGGTACACACCTATACTGAACTGTGAAATGGCTTATAGCAGCACAAACTGTTCTGTCTGCCCAGTAAGGACTTAAAGCATTTTACCTGTACAAGCACAAATAGCTATTGTACATGCAGGCTTATTTTTTACATTTACAAATGTACAATAACAGTATAATCCTCTTCCTTCTACTTTTCACTGTCACTGCAGTTATTTTGGTGGAAAATGAAGGTAACCACTTTTTCTCTCAAGATAGTTGGCGGAATAAATCCATATATTTCCTAATATTAACATTCAAAACATTCCGCTTCTGACAGCCAGCGATTCCTTTTAGGCTATTCACACTGTTTATTCAGCTGGAGACATTCATGACTTATTCTCTGTACTTCACATAGCAGAATGAAAGGAGATGTGAATAAAGAAAAGTCAAAAAGAGACTACACTGCTTAGGCGGTAGATACCCACTGAAAAAAGCTTTTCATTTATCGCACACAATCATGAAAATAGATCTTTCCCTGTTGCCTGTAAGTCATTACCTGTTTTCGGCTTGGATTCAGTGAATTATTCATTATTCTATGTGGGGAGCTGCTGTTTTAAGTCCTTCCCAAGCCCCACATACTGTACGACAGAGGAAGAAGAAAAATATGGAGACTTACTGTATTTTTATCTCCCTCTATTTTTATATATGATATTGTCTATAAGCTCTGAGAACCAATGAGCTCTGGAAAAACACAAGGCAGTGAATATCCTCTGGTATGACTAGTTGTGATGTAAAGTTTCTATATTGCACCTTTGGGTATATTAATATGCTGCACTACATACAATTATGTGAAAGCACCTGGGGCATTTATCTTTATTAAGTCATTCCTGTGGATTTTCCTCTTCATGAAGTGGTTTCAGCATTTTCTCACACCTGCTTTCTCTCCTTGTGTCCCCCTTCTCCCTCTCACTCACTCACTCTCTCTCTCTCACTTCTCCCATACCCCATCCAGTGCTCTGTATGTAGTAGATTTAAAGAAGTTCCGTAAGATTGCAGCTGGGGACAGATTACGTGGCCAGTACCAAGCCTTGAGCCAAGACCCCAACAGTCTGTCTAACCTGGACCAGGTAACTCAAAGATAACTTAACTCTGTGGTCTGACGCAAGTTATTTATTTTAGCACCTACTATAGTTTGCTAATGTGTCAAAATCAGAATGTGCCCTTGTAGAAACACATTTTGTTCTGTGATCTTTGTAGGACCTTCCAAACAACATGATCCATCAGGTGGCAATCAAGTCTCTGCCACAGGACTGGATGTGGTGTGAGACGTGGTGTGACGACGCCTCCAAAGTCACAGCCAAGACCATCGATCTGGTGAGGCCCAGATGCTAATGAGTAACCGGGAGAAGCTAAATAATAATATAATATTCCTCTATTCCTTCACACAGTCAAAGCCAGAAGAAGCCCATTTATATTCTCACCGTGAATCCCTCTTTTGCTCAGGTTGAAGCTTCATGCTGATAAGAGGAATCATTTTTGTAGGTGACCACCTCTAGTGCAGCTTTGATGGTTACAGTAGTGAACTGAGCTACAGCACTCAAACTAAAGCATATTCCCAGCCACTGTTGTCCATGAGTCACTCAGCATTTAGGTGGGAACTGGGGAGCAATCCTGCAGTCTGCAGTCTCTTAAACTAATTTAGTCCGCTGGACTGAAGTAAGAACAATTTTCTCATAGTGGTATGGGAAACCACTTGGCAATCCAGACACATGAGACACAGACTAATGTCCTTTTAACAGAAGAGGAAATCAAATCATGTTTATATGTCTGCCACACACAGTGCTGCGGGTGATGATGCGGCTTGTTGGGTGGAAGTCACGTTGATGGCATGAGTGATGTGTTTTGTCTGCTTATCTGCTACAGTGCAATAACCCAAAGACCAAGGAGCCCAAGCTAACGGCAGCGGCAAGGATTGTGCCCGAGTGGGTCGAGTATGACAACGAGATCAAACGGTTACTGACACACATCCAGGAGCAGGAAGACGCAGCAACACAAAGACAGACTCCTGCTCCCTCACAACAAAAACAAGGTTTAAAAAAAAGACCAGAGAATTAACAAACTAGCTGTCACTGTAATATCTTATATTGTATGACACCTTTTTCTTGGCCAAATGTATGTATTTCTACCTTGATTTCTTTCTAACATTCTCCTCCTCCTTTGCACTCTAGACAACCAGCGTGATGAACTTTAGCGTCCGTCAGCGCCATGCTGAAGAAGAAAGAGGCAGCCGTTTTGCACCCAGTCCTCCTGTGAAGCTTGAAGATGTACATTTCCAACAAAACTCAGCCATGGAGTGTTGCTTCTGTGATCTGGGAAAGATGAAGTGAAATGTTTTCAAAGATGTCATACCTTTTCTTACGGTCAATGCAATGTGTGTCTTACAAAATCAACAGGTGATGTAACTGTTAACCCTACAGTCAACACTACAGTCAGAACTTGGTTAGTTTGTGGTTAATGGAGTATGAAGTAAACACAGGGATATTTCAGGGATGATACTAGCTTAGTAATAGTATTAGATGTGTGTTTCAAGACAAATTGCATAGATTGCACTGATACTGTATGCGAAGAATCCGCTTAATAAGGCACAAGAATCTAATCATGCAGTTTCACACACGTTTATAACTAGTGGTTTGTATGTTTTTTAAATCTAAAACACACTTTCAAAATGCTTATGCATTAGGTATTCTTAATTGTCTTGTTAAAGGAATGCTTAACCCTAAATCAAACCAGTTATATTTGGATTAAAATAGCATATTGCATCCTATTTAAAAAAAGAAAAGAAAAAATGTATGCATAGATTTGTCAAGATCTTGATATTTTGATCCCCTCTGCCAAATCTAGTCAATAGCTCCAGTAACTCCAATTCCCAAGATGCACCGTCATCTTCTAAGTCTAACACAAAGTACTTTCCATCTGCCATCGTCAAGTCAACTTTGATGGGAGGGATTGGGAGGGACCAGGCGAAATCAAATGTTTACCCTGCCTACTTTCACAAGGGCTGAAGCGATCCTCTCTGGGAACCAGAGACCAGTATGTTCCCGACTCGCGTCATAGGCGGTGGACTTACGGACGACATTCTATATCAATGTCTCGGAAGCGGCTATATGCACAAAAAACACATTTACAGACTCGGGGGGTGGAATGTTTCACAAAATGGAGGGAACATCAATTTAGGGTAAAGCATCCCTTTAATGACACTAAGTCTATGGCTGCGCCTTTGACTGAAATGCCCAAACCAAAGCTAGTGATTGATTTGGAGTCATTTACCTATAGTTAAGTGTTGTTACATAGGAAAAGTAGCTAGCACCAAACATGATGTACAGACAGAGGCTCACAATAAAAGTGCTGTACTAACATCTATCTCCTTGCCAAGTCATGTGATACTATACTAGATATAATGGTACGTATGCAGGTCAGGCAAATCTTTATTATCACCAAGTCATGGATAACATGATCCTTATTTGCACAGTAAAGGTCAAATATAGGATTATAAGTTATTACAGTATGTTTACATCTTCTGTATATACAGCGTCTACGTCAGTATGTGTTACATTTTTGACTGCATTTTTCAATACCTTAAATTACACAAAACAATATTTTTGTCTCAGGACGAACAGAATAGGTGTTGCTGCTCAACTGAAACCAACAGTACTTTTGTCTCCGTCTTAACACACTCAGGTGTCAAACGGAAATGTTTACATTACTGTAACTGTCACTTCGGGTGTGAAACATTAAATCTATCTGTTACTAAACCTAGTCATTACAAAAGCTGTTGAATGAATGTATTTGCCTCTAGTGTAATCAGTGGATGTGTGATCTATAGTGTGAAAGGCACAAGTCTCAAACGGCAAAGCTATTGCATCTTTACTCGCTTACTATTACGAAGCACATTTAGGTTTACACCAACACGTCGTCACAGCTAATAGACGGGAACAGTTGTCTGACATGTCTGGACAGATGTTGACAGCTAGACAATTCAGAGAAAGAGTCACTTAGGTCTCAGTCGTCATTTGTTAGCTTCAGTGATTAACTCCTTGTGCAGTTGAACTAGTTCAATAGTTCAAATACATCTAGTGGCACTTCTCTAATCGTGCATGTACACCGACACTCCAAAAGGGAAGGCGAGCTCCTCAGTTCAGGCATAAATAGATCTTTATTTACAGTTAAGAAAAACTCCATTCATATAAAAATAGTACTGTACCTATGTACACATTAATCTTAAGAATGGATGTGAATTTCAGTGTGCAATACACTGATAGGGTGCAAGTGTCACTTTGGAATTAACCCTTTACTCCTGATTGGAATCTCCAGATAAGAGCTGCTTCAAGCATGGCAGATATTTGTTAGCATAGCAACAGACTTTCCCTGAATGGAATCCAAAGTTGTATCATTCAACAAGGATGCATCTTTAATATGAACTGGAATAAAGTCACAGTGAGTCTCAAGTGGTACGAATGGTATTCTTTGGACCAGTGTTTTCCCTTTTAAATAGGGAGGGAAATAAAAAAAATCTGCTCCAGCTATGAGCTTCTCAGTTGAAGTTGAATTTAAAGTTGAAGGGTCCAGAGCCAAAGGGGTTGAAACCCTGGTAGTCTCCATGATGGAAGTGATGATGATGGTGGTGACCGCCCCGTTGGCTCTCTGGGTCCATGGGGTCTTCCCCGTGGTCAAACTTTGTTCTCATCTCTAGGAACACACAAGACCCACACATCAATATCGAACAATTGCACAAATGATGTATACTCCTGTTCAGTATTAGAATCAGAAATATAACATTATAATAACATATGACAAGGAGTAACACTAGCAGAGTTGATGCTCAAAAAAAGACACCACACAGATAAACACGCTAATCATGTAGCAGCCTAACAGTTCAACAATGTTGTCAAGGTAAAATGTGTGAATGGGACCTACAGAAAATATGCGAGTTGATACTGATAAATATTCAGACATTTACTTCATATTGCCTAATTAACATACTGATAAGAGAGTAGTTGATGCATTCAAATACTACAAAAACAAAACTAGGATCCCTAATCCAGCAGAACTGTGTGATCAGTGCTCTGTCAAGCCAACGCTGAACAACCCCTCCATTTCGGAGGAAATAGCATGTGAATGCAATGCTGTTTAGCAGCTGACTTAGAAGTCCTGAATGTCAGACCTTCCCACCAGCACACAAACGCAGCATAATAGTTATGGCTATAACAATAATTGTCTAATGGTGGAAATCCCAGATCACCACCAAAAATCGAATCAACTGATCATTGGGCCAAGGGCAATCTGTCAACCAAATGTCATCCGAATCTGTTACTTTCTGAGATCTCTTGCTAACAAACAAAATATGACAGCAGAAAGCAACATAAAGAACATTATTAAAGTTCTATTTCACCAATGGTTGTGATCACAGGTCATTTGACAAGAACGTATTTACAGAAAATCCAATACGAGTTGCCTTGAAGCGCTATGAATGGCGCTTCAATGTTCAATGGCTCTTCTAGAATCTAGTGGAGCCATTGATGGCGGCGGCTGTGTAATTGACACTAACACTGCCAGAGTTAGGGTTTGATTCCCACTGGAGCCCATGCATGTAAAAAAAGAAGTGCACTTTACTGTATGTCAGGTTATGGATACTGTCTCAGGATACTTTGGCTTCAACAAAGTGGCAACTGGTGAGCAGCAGCTCTTCAGAGGCCTGACTGGGTGACTGGCCGTGCCCTGACAGACGGCTACAGAGACCCTGCAGATCCCAGGCTTCTTACCCGGGTCAGTGAGAACCTCTTTGGCCTGAGCGATGTCTATGAACTTCTTCTCAGCCCTTTTCTTATCGTCCGGGTCCTGGAAGTTGTCCGGGTGCCACTGTTGTGCCAGTTTCCTGTAGGCCTTGACAATCTCCTTTTTTTGGGCAGTTCTGCGACAGTAAGAACAGCATCATCAGCGCATCACTTGAAAATATAGACGGGCACAAATAACCTTTTCCTTCTTTTCGACATACGCTGGGCCTGTCAAAAGTCGACCAAGTGTCAGGGTTCCCACTGATGTAATAGTCTGTGACTTTTCATTACCAAGTCAGAGTGCTTCCACTGGCTAAAAATGTTATTCCTACTTGGCTTGTTAACGTGAAAAAAAGGGAACAACAGTGGCCACACAATATATAAAAACAACTGAAAACCACCATCTGAAGTGACGACGTCGTAAAATACCTTCTGGTACATTCCTGACAAATCCCCTGATATTCCCCAGAGAATGAATCAAAAACCCTGACCGTCCCAGTCTGGAACATACACCTCTAAAGACTCCACGGCACTCCAGAACGTGCACGTCCAGTGGGTGCCCACCTCTTCACTCCCAGGATCTTGTAGTAGTCCCTCTTCTGGGACTGTTTGAGAAGCCGCTGAGCTTTCTCCAGGCCTTCTTTGATCTGACGGTCATTCTCACTGTGTTGGCCAGCAGTCTCATAGTCCTTAATAGCTGGGGGGGAAATAAGAATGCAGGATATGATCAATATTTGTTTGTTCGTTCACAGCAACTAAAGGGGCAGCGGGGTAGTGAAATGAGGCAGGGAACGACCCAGGTTCAAGCACTGGTTTCGGCAAGCATCCACACCGTGCTTAAGTGTCTTTGAGCAAGGCACTCAATCGCAGTGTGACTTTTTTCATACCTCCATCGCTTTAACAAACATGACCCACAAATCCTTGCTTGACTAACTAGTGTTCTTTGCAATGACAGGTGGTAATCGCTCACATCCCATAAAAATGACTGCATAATCCTGCAGTGTAGTAAACCACTTTATTCATTTAGAAAGCCTCGTCACCTTCAGCTCGTGGTGCAGCAGCTCCAGGCTATGTGTGTGTGTGTGTGTGTGTGTGATGGGCAGGTACCGAGTGTGAGGCCCATGGGTCCTGACAGTTTAAAAGCCCACGTGAGGGCTCACACTCCCACCTGCTGGTGTGTTCATGCCCAAGCAGATAAGTGTGTTAATGACAATGTACCGCTCCTCTGCCCAGCCCACATCCCCTGCGGTTGCAGAGCTGACGGAGGGCCGTCTTTTATCACTCAGAGGCTGGCATGCCTGTGAAGATGTTGGACAACAGGCTCGGCAGTCGGCACACATTTTTTCCTGTCGTCCTTTCGAGAATAAAAGCCGACACCCCATCGTCTGAATATTTTGAACATTTACATTCACAAATGTGGATTCTCAAACAACTGGAAGGGAAATCGAATGCAAATAAATGACATGAGTCTGAATGCTAAGGGAGTAAATGTCACAGTCTAGCAGTCCAGAGCTTTACATGGTTTAGTGGTTCACAGGTTTGACATTAACATAAAATGTAGGCAGGGATTTAACAAACATATCCATTGGTTGTTTGCACAGAGTGGTGGCAGACAACCAGACAACCAGACGATGGGCAAGGATGATGTTTGGGAGAGGGAGAGGAGGGATCATCGACTAAGTAATGGATTACTCCTTCAGATTTCACCATCTCCCATCATTGGACTTTCAGTAATTTGACAATAGATAGGGGGAGACTGTTGTTTCGAGCTAATCCCTCCTCTGCAAGCAAATACATTATGGAGAGAGTGAAAGCAGGGTGTGTGTGTGTGTGTGTGTGTGTGTGTGTGTGTCTTGGCACTAAGAACGGCGTTGGGCATGATAAATGGAGCAACTGTGCATAATTCCAGCCCGCAAGGCAGGACAGCTGTAGATCTTGCAGGCTGTGCTTACTTCTAACACACTGCACTCCACGCCTAGTTGTAATGATACTGGATCACGTAGGGGTCTAAACAGATTAGGCATCGCACTTTCAGGCAAAAGACGTATGCAATAACCAAATTAGATATGGAAAACCTACGCGTGTGCATTTCTGAAAATGTTATTACATTTCATTCACATTCAAACTGAATTTAGTGGTGTACAGCAATGAAATGACACTGATTGATTGGATGTGATCGTGCCCCTTTCAAATTCCTGCACGCTTCCTACACTGAGAGCAGTTGATGGTAAAACAGCGCACTCTACATTCATCTGACTGAACAACAACCAAAACGACTGGTTGACTGGATCTCAGTCCAAGGCTGGGATCACACTTGTGCCGCAAACTACAACTGCATCTGCCAGGATTCATCCATGCGAGCGCTTACCTTCCTCGTACTCTTCTTCTTGGACGTAGGCCTCAGCTCTGTCCTTCAGCGCGTTGACATTCTCCGGGTCCGACTGGAGGACCTCACTGCACACTGAGATAGCTCTGTTAGCCTGCTGGCCCTGGTCATCACACAGACAGTAGACACTTGCTTGACCACTCAGTACCTTTTAATTAATATTAATAACCAGACCACTCCACAACAAACCCAATGGTTAGAAATATGATTTTATTTTTTATTAAGGGGAACAGGGTGAGTTCATGTGTGTCGTGGCAGCAGTGAAGAGTCTTACCTGCGAAAGTGCGTGGCAGATGCGCTCCTTGGCACGGAGGGAGTATTGGTGTATGTTGGGCTCGGTCTTCATCACCGCCTCGTACTTGCTCACCGCGTCCTCGTACCTAAAAAGAGCAGGAGACAGGTAGGTGTTTCAGCCACACGGGTGACACTGGGAAAACAGTAGGATGTAACATGGATCCCTGCACCCACACTGCACTGTCTCCGTTTCAGACTTGTGAATGTGAAATGTGATGGGAGCCAAATATGATGCGACATCCTTTCAAGTTGAGATGAGAACTGCATGTCTGTTTATAAGACCAGCAGGTGAGGGTGCCTGTGTGCAAGGGGGCTGTCGTTCTAGGTTGCAGCTGACACAATCCCTGGTATTATTGCAGGGATACAAAATTGCACTGTATGCAACACACACACACACACACAGTACAAGCACATATGCATGTAACACACACACACACACCTCTGCTCTTGGATGAGCGCCTCTGCAGACTGGATCTGTTTGTTGAGCTTCTTCACCTGCTTGTAAAGGCTGTAACACAGCTTATGATCAGGATCCAGCTTCAGGCACTCACGCACCTCACTGCAGACCGGAGGTAAGGAGGATAAAACAGGTACGGGTGATTAGAACAGTCAAGTATTTTCCATTACATTACATGATGTCAAATATGTGACACACTGCCCACATACAGTATATCATAGAAATAACTGCTAGAACATAACTTTAGACCATGAATTAATTACATTTGCTGTAATTCCAGACATGCTACATGTGATTCAGGGTAAAAGATTTTAGTAATTGGGAAATTCTCTCATAGCGACACCATACTTTCGTCTGGGACTTGGCACAGTGTCCGATACCAGTATTGGAGCATCCTCAAGTACAGCAGCCTAGTGTGTCCCCCCAAGTGGTTCTTACTTGAGGGACATCTCGTGGTCGCCCAGGTTATGGTAGATGGTACCGAGTTTGTAGAAGGCCTGGGTATTGTCACTCTTCAACTTGGAGGTAGCTTTAAGGTCACTGATGGCCTTCCCCATCTCTCCCATCTGAATGAAACACTCTGCTCGCAGCTCACGAGAGGACACATCCCAAACGCAAGTCTGGAACAGGCAGACAGTACATGTCAGACGCATTGCATTACTAATGTTCCGTATCCTTATTCCAACCTGCAGTTCACCGACATTCACAAACTGTTGTGTGGAAGTTACGCACACCGAAAGAAAGTTCATGAGCCGATGATCACTGGCAAGCTCTAGCTCCCATATGCATCATATTTTTTGGGCATAAAGCCTTCTTCTTGGTCACAACATTCACAAACTGGCCATCCTTGCAGGATAACTGGGCAATGCCGACACGGTATGTTGCTTACCTCAATGATGGTGTCGAGCTGGGCAGCAGCTGTCATGTAATCCTTGTTGTTGTAGTTGCTGTGCGCCTGAGCCACCAGCCGCTGAATTTCATCTGACTTGGTCAGCTGACTAAGGGCTTCCTTCTCTTCTTTGTTGCTGGGGTTGGACTTGAGCTGGAACACATCGAGGCAAGGCATTACATCAAGTACTTCCAGCGGTGATTAAAGCGGTTTAGCCACCAACTGAATGGAATGGAGACATTTCTCTATCTGATGAAGACGGGCGGGGGGGTGTCTCGTTTTTG
This sequence comes from Acanthochaenus luetkenii, assembly GCA_900312575.1. Lineage (NCBI taxonomy): Eukaryota > Metazoa > Chordata > Actinopteri > Beryciformes > Stephanoberycidae > Acanthochaenus > Acanthochaenus luetkenii. Next base: position 18,678 of record OMOT01077930.1, read on the forward strand.
TTATCATTTATTTGCAGAATCTGCTTTGTTTGCATTCGTTTTTGTGCTAATAGTGAGACTTTGAGACCGGTTTCTCCGTGCAATGTAAGTCAATGGGGAGAGAAATAAACACAATTTTGGATTATCAAGTTGTAATCAATGGAGCAACTATAGAAGATATGTCGCCAATATTTGGAGTTGCATCATGGCGAGGTGACGACACAACCCAAACTTTAACGATGCTTTAAAGCCAGGGAAGAGTAAGTTACATGAGGAGACGTAGGCGGTAGAGCAGAGAATTTCAGTTCTGTCAATCACCAACTCATTCCAATATCAGGCAAGCTCTTATATTTCAAAAGACTTGTGCCAACTTTAACTCTTAAAAGCATTGCAAATCACAGCAGTGCTTACTTACCATTCCCTAAACCCATTACACTATAATCATCCTCATCACAGAGGTCGTCATCTTCACCAGCGCAATCTCAGCTAATGGCACATCCTTCACAAACAGACCGGGCTATCCCGTGAGCGTTTCCTGCTAGCTCAGCCTTGTGAAGAGAGTAATGCATAAATGTGATGCATTACACCATGCCGATGTTCTGGACTGCTGAAGCAGCAGGTCAGCACTCACCTCCGGCCAGACCCGTTGAGATCATACCAGCAAAATATGGTCCACATAAAAATGCAGATGCCTACTGGCCTCTGCTGGGAATATGGCTCCTTGCCCTCTTGAAGCAGGAGGCATGACAGTTGATTTCAATTATAAAACTTTCTACACCTTGGGCGCTCTCTGAAAGTGACTTTTTTTTTAACCTCTAGTATGAAAATTATTCTCACCAATAATACAGCTTAGTGGCCAGACATAAACTTTTACATTACAGTCTACAAAAAAAAAGGAACAGTAACAGCTGTGGTTCAATCTAGACATAATCATTTAAAAGAAAAGCTCGTAGGTTCTCTGTGTATTTATTAAAAGACAAGGACCAAACAAAGACAGGCCTAGAGGACGCCTACATGGCCTTGGCATGTTCCCCCATGTATGATAACCTCACCTGAGAACACAGCAGCTTTAAATGGAATCTAATAATTAAAAGATCTGCAACAACGGCATTTATGTCTTCTGGCAGTGTTATGAAACCTCCGTGTGAAATGTTCATTCTAATGGAAAATGTATTAGTGAGTTTCACTCTTGGCCCTGAACGAGCACGGTAGAATTATCCCTGAAGGCCCAAATGAGAGTTGGCCGGCAATTTAATTATCATCAACCATCTTGCAATATGGCTTATGAAAGCAGGGTTTTTTAAAGCTGGCCCACTGAAGTGTTCTACTTGCATTGCTTTTCAGTTGCTTCATTTCAAAGAGCTTTGTTTTTCCCTAAAGATGTTGTGTGCTCTTAAGCCTCCACAGCACTTTTCTATGCATCATGCATAGAAAAGCACTATTATATCCTTCTTCCAATCTGTCAGGTGGTTAATAAATGACAACCTTGTGTCTGGGTTTAACAGCCCTCTTTTAGAATTCATATTTGTGCCAAAAACATAATACAACAATAAAGCCGAGTTCTCATGCTTCATTGCAGCCTTAACAACATTACTGTACCAGGCTACAGATCAACACTGACACCTCCTGGTGAACTTTACATTTAAAGAGTCACTTCCTACAGTCACATTACCACCGAGTTCAAATTGGATATTACTATACTTACCACCTTCTTAAAGTCGCTCTCCGCTTCGTCTAGTCTCCCCTGCTTCAGAAGGAGGTTTCCTCTCTGAAGCCTTGCCTGTCGGGAGAGGGAGCGAGGATTTGTTTTGTTGAAAGCTGTAAATATAATCTAGACTGTGTCAACACAGCTGACATAACTGATCCGGTTTCCCCACGTAGTCATGCCTGGACCCGGCATTATCTGGCTTGAGTTGACAAAAAAGTGGCGGTATAAAATGCACACATATACTGTCGCAACTTCGTCCCATTATTTGTGTAGACCTGCGTTTGTTACACTATGGGTCGGACCCAAAATGGCAGTTTCTGGTGGGTTCCAACATGACGGCGACAGGGAAAGTTTGAATGAGCCTGGCTGCCAGGGCAAGAGTGAATTTCTCAAATTTAGGGTCCGGCGCTTAAAATGTTTAACACCAAGTGACGTTCACAATGGGACTCACAGATGTGAAGTCTGGTTTGAGTTCTATGACTCTGCTCAGATCGGGCAGTGCAGACTTCGACTTCCCCATGGCGAGGTAAACTGTAGCTCTCCTGTAGTAGGCCATGAAGTTCTTGGGATCTCCATCTGCCCATGAACAAACAAAACCATGACCATCAATATTGCGAGTTATATTCCCTAACGGCCAGAGGAAAACTCTTGCAAGCACTCCGATTATCTCTGTCACTTACCCACAGCAGCGTGGAAGTGAGAGAGAGCATCAGCTAGCTGGCCAGCAGCAAGCAGTTTCTTCCCCATCTCCAGATGACTCTCCACACTCCCATCCCTGCCACACGTCACTCCTGAGAAACATGTACAACACTGACATGTATAACACAACACTGACATGTATAACACAACACTGACATCCACTGAGGTTTTGAGCATATTAGCATAGAGTACAACTACATTATAGCCCTTTGAAACAGTTCACGTGACAGGCGTGAGGTGACGTCAGGCAGCATTTGCATATCCACACATACTGGACGTTCGTACATCACAACCATGAAGCCCAAGCGCCCCAACTCTAAACGGGGCTGATCTGTGACGTGGAGCAACGCGTACGGCAAGCAAGAGTTGCAACATGCAAAGGAAGTTAGTTAGCTAGCTAATGGAAACTACTTGTAGCATGGGGAAGCTAACCACGTTAGCCGCGGTTACGTCGCGCTGACAACGTCCCGCAAACTTCTCACGTCATTCGATATTCAAGCTAACGTTAGGAAGCCAGCTAGCTAACGTCTGGGTAGTTTAGCTAACGTTAGCGACATAACGTTACTCTACTTAGCGCAGCCGTTATGGCTTGACTGAACAACGGCCAAAGCTCGGAAGAATGTTATATAACGTTATAACGTTAGCTGGAGACGGAATCGTCAGTTTCTTACCTTCGTATCTCAGATCGATCAAAACCAGAACAAATGGCATGTACGTCCAGATTCTGTGAACTACGTGGTCGATGGAAACCATGTTTAGATAAGTGTTTGGATCAAACGAGACCCGCGGTTTCTTGCCACAAACTCTAAATAAGGTTATTTTAACTGACCCAAGTTACGCATGAATTCTTGACAGTCCCATGTGGTGACAGCGATTCGACGTAATGTGACATCACGTTTCCCAGCGAGAGCAGAGCAAACAAGTCACCTCGACCGGTCGTGGGTGGCTGTGATTGGCTGATTTGTTGGGAAACCCCGCCCACCTCGATTGGTTCAACGGAGAGGAGCCACGGCAGCACAAAATAAGCGTGGCCTATTGAAGGGGTGCGTGCGTGCGTGCGTGTGCATGCGTGTGTGTGCATGCGTGTGTGTGCGTGCCCGTGCGTGCGTGCGTGCGTGTGTGGCACAGATACAGAGATAATTCATGTTTTATTCTCAATGCTTTCTGGAGGGATTTCAGTGGTTTGCTTTGAAAGACATAACTTACTATTAGGAAAGTGATACTGATATTAGACTACTATATATATATATATAGACAAAATATATATTAGAACCCCTTAAAACTGTCCTTTTTATATACATTTTCCTTCCTTACTTGATTACATTTATGGTCCTAAATATTTATGATTTTAGTATTTTTGTTAGTATTTATTTATTATTTATAATGTTATTTTTAGTAGTAGTAGTAGTATTCTTGTATGTTCCATTTTTTATGTGCTATGTTCTCTGTACCCTCTAATACTGACAAATTGTACTCTTCAATAAAAAAATTAAAAAAGATAAAAAGTCAGCGTGTGTCAGAGGGTGCAGGGGTTCCCAAGTCATCTCATGTAAGGACCCCATTACATACACACTATAGCAGTGGTTCCCAAACTGGGCTCCAGGGACCACCAGAGGCCCCTGAGGGGAGTTTCAGGGGGTCCTGTTGGACAAAGTCTAATCAAATGGTTTTCTGAGGTCTAATGCAAATCTGTTAGAGGGCAATGGTATGTAAATGTTTGGGAACCCCTGCGTTAGACCACATATCCCTATTTGATAAGATTTCGTTCCATCAAACCCCATGAGAGTATTTGTGTTGTTAGCTCTGACTTGGTACACAGAATTATTAACTGTCGATGAGGGTGTAACAGTGGGTACAGAGAAACCTGACCACACAGGCCAACAACAACAACTACAGTGCTGGAGGAGAGTGTAACGTTAGTCAGAGCTATTGTCAGCAACTTGGCAGTATTTTCCACTGGAAAATACTGCCAGTAAAATGGCGATGTGCTCAGTATCCAAGACTTTAGTGTCAAGGAGTGGCACTAGTGTTGCCAAGAACCTGCCATTGTTCTTGAGGTTGTGAGCAATACTAAGTGTAGCATGAACAGTTTAATTCATGGCACCAGATAACAGACATCAACTCATCTGAAGGATTGAATTCAAACCCAGACAATGAACACGGGAGATGACTTCATGCAAAGGAATATATTTATTACCAAACTAAAGCACACTCAATAATCAGGTCAAATATGTACATATAAAGCATAGAGGAAGTAGACCTTACGATTGAATAGTGGTGATGAATGAGTAGCAATACACACAGTGCCGGTGGTGGCTATGGGCAGGGGCGGGCTACTAGTCCGCTTCTCTAACCTCTGGGCCCAAGTTGCCCACCTAGTATTTCTACCAGCCTCTGTAATATTAGGATTCCTAGTGAGCGCGTCTCACAGCTGATAGCATCCTTTCATCGCCGTGAGAGACTCATGCTGCATTCAATGAAACTCAGAAATGTTGGGGGTTATGCGGATACGTATACAGTATTCCTGCATACTCTTGGAATTTTTGTTTTGTTTGTTTCACACACTGGAACGCACAAACGTATTGTATTTTAGGGGGTGCTATGGAGGTGCTGTGCATCCTCTAGGGGGCGCTCAAGCCCACCAGAGCTGCCACTGATCTCCAGATGTGTCAAATTGGTGTTTCCAATAGTTTAGGATACTGATAGAAGTACTGGCATAATTCCTTGCAGTTTGGTCTTTGGTCTTGGGAAATTATGTGTATTTTTCTAAACTGTCTCCCCAAAACGAATAAACAAATCATACATGTTGGTGTTGTCCTTGAATGATTTCATGGGGATGATCTCTTTTGAATTGCATCAACAAAGCTAGTATCAACTATGAGAGATTAAGCTCAGAAAGCCTGTGTTTTATTATAAATGACACATTTCATTATGCGTGCAGCATGTTTACAAATAAAACTTACTCGGAAGTAGGAGTACAGAACTTTTAAAAGAACTTCTAAAAAAAGTATGCCACCCAAATTTCTACTCAAGTACAGTAACACCATGATGAGTTGTTTTCTAGCTTTGGATGTAGGTCACACATAAGCATTTATAGTGGACGTCTTGCTGCTCCTGCTGGTCCCAGACACACTGCTGACTCTACTGCCGCTGCTGCTCCGGGTTTTTCTGCCCTCGCTACTCTCTGTGCGAGCTGAAGACATGCTGGTCTCTTTGGCTGGAACAGCTGCGTAGGCATCAGGCAACTGGTAGGCAGGTAGTCCTTTTCTCTTGGAGCTGTGAGGTGAAATACGATACGTATATGTGTTTTTGTATTCTGTGGGTGAATAATATAAAACTGGGATAACCCGGTAGAACAACAATCACAGCAGTACCTTGACTGGCACCCTTCCTTCCCTGCAAAGATGCTGTAAATAAGACCCCCAACAACAAGTAGGGTGGAGCCTCCCCAGCCAATAAATACACCAACACCTATTTCGAACCTGAGAATAAACACAAGAGTAATGCGTTGTGTTTTCATCACAGAAACACTTGACACACTTTGACGCATGAAATAGTGAGGCTGCAGTTTGTTGCACACTTCACTCTCCACGACACTTGTGCATTTTACGTACTTTTGAGCTCTGTAGTTAGGGTTATGAAATTCCGCTCGTATTTTGTTTCCATAGTAGGAGAAAGCGATCATGGAACATGTCCCTAAAGAAATAGGCACATGTTTATTTTGAGGGTCAACATAAAGAATATTGCTATGTGAAATGTTTTAAAATAACTCATGGTGAAAAGCTTTACCTGAGATAAGGTAGTTCATCCCTCCAGCAAAAGTTACTCTTGCATTAGCAATCTCTGATCCTCCAATCTTAGTGCACTTCATTCCCACTAAGACTAGAATTGATCCAAAGAAACCCAGGATGATAGAGGTGATGATGAGAGCACGGCACATGTGAATGTCCCCTGTCCAAGAGCAACAACAAGAGGACAAATAAATGCTCAGCGCTGAAAGTTACCTTCAAGATGCAGATCAATGTTCCTTTAAGACTTTATAACGGTACATTTAGTCAAGAATTACGAATGCTTTTGCCACACTGGGTCATTTTCACTTACAGTTCAATGCAAGCATTGATGGAATTCCCTTGCAGTCAGATACTCCTGTTGAATCAGATATACAATCCTTCCACAGGTTGGAGAAGTAGTTTGAAGTGGTCAGAACTATGCTGTCCACTTCAGACCAGGTCCAGATCTCTGTGGGCATGGTGGAGCAGACCAGGGTCCATCCACACACACAGACGACAAAGCAGCCGATCTCCATGTACATCACCACCGTCCTGTATTTCATGCCGGCTTTACTGTCGAGCCGCTACGCAGAGAAAAGACAAAGCCAAGCAACGGTACAAGTGCAACCGGAGCTTCCTTCTCAACCCAAACTGTGGAAACCTGTGTGACAGGGAGAGAGAGAGAGAGAGAGAGAGAGGTGGCTTACAGCTCTGTCCACCCACAGTCCCACCTCAGACACTGCATTGCACTCGCACCCATGCCGGTACATCCACAACAAAAAAAACTACAGGTAGACACACACACGCACGGACAAACGCAAACGCATGCACACATAGGGCAGAGTGTGGTTTGTGTACATCATCACACCGTTTTGCTTTGGACTGTGACTCTGTGCTTTTGTTCGGTGAAGGTCACTTTGAATACATGTTTGTTATTGGTATGACACCCAGGAGTCTACCAGCATGGATTTAGTTTAGTGCACCATTTATCCCTTGGTCCCTTGGTGATGTTTTGGTGTAGCTTCTGGCCTCTTATTTCAGATGGTGTGCAAAAACATCATCCGGTGTTAAAGCATTTCTTTTCATGGTTATGTTTGAGGCTGGAATTGAAAGATAGATAAATGCAAACATTCTGAAGATACTATTATCACTAAGTAATATACTACATCATATGGAAAGAAACTCGTGATGGTCATTGTACGTTCAAAGTAATATTTACTGTATGTTAATTCACAGATATTCCAATGACAGTCTTCAAAAACTAATACATGTTCATGATGAATCATAATTACTGTATACACAAAGCGAACAAACGAAAGGTAAACAAAATATATCCGATGTATGACCTTCTATTTTGCCAACGAAAAAATGGCAAGAGCATGAACACATCAAATAATTGACAGTTGTGCATGAGGCGCATTGAAGAGACAGCTAAAGGTTCATTGTCCTCGTTTTCCGTCACAACCTCATCCTATCTAGGAGCTTTGCTGATCATCAGTTCATCACATTTCTAGTCGCTACACAAATGCATCTCTTTCTGACATTTTCTCCGGCGTCGTCTGTGAGAGCTTTGAGATTTTGGAGCTGCTGGATCGTCCTGAGCCCAAGTAAGATCCATACTGTCTGGACGGTCTGTAGTATCCAGTGTACAGGGTTCGTCCTCTGGAGCGAGGGTCCATGTACGTTCGTGTTCCATAGGCGTACACCACTCTACTGTAAGACATGGCCAAAGTTAATCATGTAATATGACCTCCACAGCCACAGGGACAAGGGTGACGATGGGTGATTTATTACCTTTTAGGGAAGATTACTCTGTAGACCGTCACAGCGTAAAGTACAGCCCCCAAAAGGATGAAAAAACTCCCCACCAATCCCAGAAATATGGGATTTCCTATGTCATACCTGGAATTAGGTCAAAAGTAAGTCAACTCAAATGTATCTGACAAATGCCGCGCTATCATGGCTGTGTACATGATCATAGTTAATGCCTACATTTGTACAATACCCATATACTTGTTAACTTATATTTTTGTAACAATAGAGTTGTAATGCCTATGCATATATAATATATTATTATCGTAAGACATTATACACTGCATTATAGTCTACGTACAGTAAAGGTGTAGTTTTTTTGTTCCATATTATACTGTGGCATCAATAGAGCTTTACAGTGCAGTAAATATAGTCAATTGAAGCGGAGATTTCTGCATATTTGCCATAATAATGATACAGATCAGTGACCAAAAAAAACTACTGTACCGTAAGGCTCCTGGTTGTAAATTGGCGGCAAAGGTTGTTCTGGCGACCCTGTTGATGTATAAGCAGTAGGCAGCAATATCTGACACACCTGTGTGAAGAGGTTTCGGTGATACCAGAATGGCACGGTGAGGGCAAAACATTCCTGTCATTTACAGAGACTTGCACAGTATGTGTTCTGGACTCACCGCCAACAAAATGAAACACTGCTCCGGGAATTAGAAGTTTGTCCTTGGTTTTCTCCGCTCCACCAATGTAAGTGCACTCCATCCCAACAAAACAAAACACTGCACCAAAGAACCCAAGAGTTAACCCGCACATTAGCAGGCCCCGCACTCCCTGGACATAAGCTGTGAGGAATAGAAGCAAAGTAGAGTTCATATCATGTTAGCTGACACGTGGTAACAAATGACCAAGAAATTCAACTTCTGTAAGTTTGAAAGAGATACCAATATGAGTGTGAAATCTAAACATATGCTATTTGGTGGATACTCTTAGGTAAAAGCCCTTGTAGTACCCATGAGTGCACACACTTTAAGGGTCGGTGGCACTGGTATGAACCGACCACTTAACCCTGGCCGAGCAATGCTCTACTCGTTGAGCTACGTACGTATATGACCACAAATATTTCCACTCCGTATCTATATTCATACAAAGTGTAAGATGAACAGGGGCAGAATTAGCAGAGCATCATTCCTGAGGCGTGTATGTGTGTGCTGCAGAGCACTTACGGGTGACAGACCAGAGCACTGGGAAGTCTCTGCAGTTAGTTACCGCTGTGGAATCGGTGAAGCAGTCCTTCCACAGGTTGGACCAGTACCAGGCCACCTTGATGATGAAGGAGCCTCCTTGTCCTCCTATTTGGGTGATCCTCCAATAGTCCATGGCCATAGAGCAGAGCACAAACAGCCACCCCAGTGTCGAGATCAAGAAGGCAAACACTTGGATCAGACGTTTCCTCATTTTTGAAAACAGCAAATGAAGACGGAGGAGACCTAATGTAGTTCCCACTGACCAGGACAGACAGCACACACTCACACTCGACGTCTGGCCAGTGGCAAGTGGGATGATGATGCTGCTTGTTTCATTTCAGTGGGTGGCAATTGGTCTGTCAGGACAGGACGACACGGTGTGTTTGTGCCTCGTGCCATTCGTGTTGATGTGGGCTGTGTGTCACCGTGGAAGATGTTTACTGTAAACTCTCAGGAGTGTGGCACCCACTTAGGATATTCCGCACCACTTCTAGCAGCCTTTTCCTTGAAATGAAGGTTTACATCCATATGACACCCATTAATAACACATATAACATGTAATAACACCTTTAATTGTTATAATATGCCAACATATTATTAGGGTAAAATCCCTGAAAAGTTATATGATGCTGACTCCCACAGTATTTCACCACAAGGGGAATATAATACAGCAAAACTGCTGCCCTCTCCAGAGCTCCAGAGCTCCAGAGCTGCTGTCCTCTCTTCTCCCACTGAATATTAACAGGGAAATCACGTTTTCTTCAGACAAAATAACGGCACACGAAATAGAATCTGCCGCAAATTAATTCTTGCCATTTTATTTCTATTCACACACTGTGCAACAGCTTATAAAAGGCACCAAAGGCTACTCATCGTTCACTATACACACATTTCACACATTCCCTACAGAGAGATAAACAATGAAATGATACAAGTACAGCCCCTTTTTTGACCTTCCGCGAGTTTGCATATTACAAAATCAAAGTTAATGGTTATATCATGGAAAACAAGATCATCTGTGTCAGACATAGTTTTAAATACTGTCATTACAGATTAACAGCATTGGCAGGTGGCTTGAAGTTAAAGACACAAACGACAAAGCAATTGTCTTACCAAATATGACCCACTTTATTGCCACACACACAACTATTAAAAAAAGTAGAAAATCATCACCCACAAAAATCTTCAGAAATCACAAATTTGTGACCAAATGCCTTTGATTTTTCTGTCGGTGTTTCACATTAATTGAGAACATTGTTGTTTACCTATAAGACATGCATAATCCTAACATTCAATGTACAGCAATATCTAGGATTGTGAAATATGGAAGATGGCTTCCGCATTTAGAAAAATACAATATCCCAAGACTAGACAGTAAACTGTATCATACACCTTTTAAATCTCATGTTCTAAGTCTTGTGAGCCACCAGCAAATCCTGTCATGTTGTTAGACAGAAATGTTTCATGCAGTATATCCTTGACAGAACGTGTTTCGTGTTCACATCCCTCACACATATGCATTCTTATCAAAGTGCTGCATTCTGGAGGAGCTGCTGTACACTGGAGGAGGCCTCTGATTTATAGACTTCGCATGCCCTCTTGAGTGGGAAGAGATATGAGAATGGGAGGCGGCACCTTTGTAGATATAACCTGGCTGACTATGGCTGTGAGGAGACAGAATATAATACAAATCAAAAGCCTATATTAAATCAACAAAAATGATACATCATTTTCACGTTGGCCTATTTACAACAATTCCTATCCACTGTAAAACGTGTACGTAGTAGTTCTCCGTGCTAGATGGAGCACAGAAATATGGCACGGTGACAACACACACATTGCTCAAATATAGTTGCAGTAGGGAGGTTTGATTTGTGATGTATGACTCACACAAACCTTTTGGTAAAAGTATCTGCAATGGAGAAGCAGAGCAAACCGCCGCCCAGAATACAAAGGATAGAACCTGCCCAGCCGATAAACAGAGCAGCTCCCAGCTCATACCTGGAGACAATAGAACAAGTCAATTAATAGCAACATTGCTTAATCCGTTGGGTCTGGATCTACAGGTCAAACTCGTTTCTCACTTCTGTGCCACAAACATGGGGTCGAAAAACTCTGTTGTTATCCGGTGTGCGTAGAGGGAGCATGCTGAAAGTGAGCAGAGGCCTAAGTGGAAGAAGAAAAAGACCCTCACATTAGACCAACACAAAATGCGATTAAACTATTGACTCTATCGTTACACTATACGTACCACTAAGAATGAAATTCACACCAGCAAAGCAGGTAATCCCGGCTTTGTTTTTGTCCGTTCCTCCAATTTTGGTGCATTTCATCCCAACGAGGGAAAATATGGCACCAAAGAAACCCAGACAGATGGCTGCGATCATCAATCCCCTGCAAGCCTGGATGTAACCTGCAAGAACAAAATAAAGAGGTCAACTTATAGGCAGTGAGAAACGTACAAACGTCTGTGATTTCATATTTCCTGTACTCTCACATCTTCACATCCTTGTTACTTGCACAAGGTCAATAACTATGCAGGTGACAGATCTGCACATGAAGCACGAAGGGCAATTTATCAGCAGTAACCATAATTGTTTTCATGTTCTTCATGGTATGGTGGTGACAGTGTTGGCATGAAACCTCCTATTCAGATGTGATTTAGAGGCAAATATTACCTTGGTGGTTAACCCCTGAAACTAGTCAACCGTGGTGAAAACAGCCTGCGGCTCCCAGTAAATCTTATTTATAGCCTTCAAGTCCCGAGAGCTAAGGCTAAACATTGACATATTTGGAGGTAAATGAATTGTCCATGGGAGAGCACTTGCATCAAGCTTCAACATATCTATTAGTCATGGCAAGTCCCAACCAGTAATGAGCTTCAACTTGAATTCTCTAACAAAAAGTTGAGAGAGAGAGAGAGAAAGAGAACGAGAGAGAGAGAGAGTTGTGGGTGGATCCAACTCTCATCAGGGACCAATGCTAGTTATATAACACCTAATATATCGTCACTGTCCAATCAAAGCCTCTTATCTCCAACATTTTTAGGACAGAAGAAAATAGATAAATTCTCAGTCCATAGAGAAACATATAATCCTTCAACTGAAGTGAAAACATGAAAATCTCCGAGAATGGAGTTAGAAGGTTTTCACAGGACGACAGCGATACATATCTGTGCTCTACACATAAAGCTAGGATGATTTAATCACGGTTTACAACAACCTCCTTGAGACATCAGACATGTGCTCTTGAATTGTGACGCAATCTACACAAAAGCAGACACAAAAAATCGACACGGTTGAACAAATGCTTCGGCTCGGCCTTTTAACGAAGCTATTTAAACTAAACTAGACAGGTACAGTCAAAGGTAGAGAAACAGTTTCCAGGCAAAGGGGATTAAAAAGAGCTGACCATCCAATGCCAGCATCGAGGGAAAGTCTTTGCAGTTGGATACTCCAGTTGAATCAGTGACACAGGTCTTCCACAAATTGGACCAGATGGTGGCTGTGGTGATGACCGTTCCATCAAGCGAAGACACCTTCCAGTAGTCCGTCGGCAAGGTGGAGGACACTAGCACCCAACCCGAAGAGGACAGAATGAAGGCCAAGATCTCTGTAACCATGCTACTCATGTTGCACAGAAGCCGTGACTGCTATCTCAGTTGGTGGGGAGCTCAAAAGCCTCAATAATGAATGGCTCCCTGGCCAGGAAGGCGTGTTGAAAAGGTAGCCAGGCTCCACACTAGCGAGGCTGGGATTGATAGTTAATGTGTTGTGGACTGTTATATTCCACGGGGAGGGATTTGGCCCAAAACGTGGTCAATGGTCTATATAGCTTCCTCCACCCCCTCACTCAATACACGTCACTGTGACTCACTATGACAGGTGATGGGGACTGCAGTGGGCAGGGGGGGAATCAAGCATTATGGATGTAGAAAGTGTCATGATGACATCACTAGTGACGTTCTAAAGAGGACGCATTAACAAGGTGTGTGTGTGTGTGTGTGTGTGTGTGTATCTATCTAGAAACTTCAGATGGGAGGCCACACACACACAGAACCAAGACGTTCAAGAGCGGCTGTAAGTGTCCAGGAGAAGACGACCTCAATGGAACGGTCACCTATGATTAATACACAGCAAGAGTGCGTGTGAACGAGAACTTCCCTACAGACCTAAAATAGCGTGACACAGATAACTTATTAACAGCACCGTTGTTGCTGGTCGTTGTCCCTTCCCTGGTGCTGCTGCTGCGTGGTCGCGGCCCCTGGTTCTCTGGACATCGGCATTGACCATTGACCACGCCCATCCGTCTGTCTCTATCACCAAATCTGTTTCCTATATTACTGTCATTGCTTATGCTATTGTACATTCCACTGTTTGTCCCGGCACCTGCTCCTGCTCAGCCGTCCTGGTGAGGGATCCCTCTTTGACTTGGCCCACCCAAGGTTTCTTCCATTTTTTACCTAATAAGGTTTTGGTGGAAGTTTTTCCTTGCATGCATTGAGGGTCTAAGGCTGTGGTGCCGGGTAACTTAGGCCTTGTAGAATAGTTAGGGCTATGGCTTGATACATTGATTTTGTTTGTCTTGTACTTGATTCTGTTTCTGTGTTTGTCTTTTACTATTCTGTAATTTCCTCTGATTGATGTTCAGGTAGATCTAGTTGGCTCATTTTCTGTAAAGTCCTTTGAGACAGACATGCTTGTGTTAAAGGGCTACATAAATAAATGAACTTGAACTTGAACTTAGACCGTCGCTCTCAGAGTCACAGAGAAAACACAACCTGACGGCCAATAGATATGAAGGTATATCACTGGATGGCTGTCTGTGCCATCCTCAGTGGTTTGAATGAGATGAATTCAAAAACATAATTGATGTGTAAAGGGGCTGGAGTGTTCATTCTGAAAGTAGGCTTTGTGTATGTTCTGTACTGAGCTCTGCAGACAGGTTAAAGGTCAATATCAGATCATAACTAAGACAACTCCAGCCACAGATGTACCTGTGTTACCTACAGGGTCAC
>OMOT01077931.1:5821-16112 GCA_900312575.1 Acanthochaenus luetkenii
GGGGGGGGGGGGAGAAACAGGCAATATGAGAAGAGAGATACTCTGTGAGAAATTGACAGTACAAGTGAGATAGAGGATGAAACATTTTCAGGACGTAAAAAAGTGTGTGTACAGGATGTTGTGTGTATATATTCATCTTAACATTTTCTTAAACCAAGTGAAAAAGTCTGCTAATCAGGGTGAGATCATTTCACATGTCCAATGCAAATAAACTTTTCTTTGAAGAGTGTCTTTTCTTGATATTAGAGGAGGGATCTGCCTTATTCTGCCTTGTTTCAGGATACTGACACTTGTTTCTAGAAAATTAATGAAACAAGTGAAATTATCTCACCCCATTTGTAGAATTTTCCACTACAAAAAACAAGATTTTAATACTGAATATGAGACAAAATAATATGTTAAAATGTATGTTTTTTGCGGTGTGTGTATGTGTGTGTATGTATATACTGTATGTATGTGTAAGATGAGAATAAACTTTAATGAGCCCCTTGGGGAAATTGTGTAATTGCAGCAGTAAATAGTAATAGGCCATGGGAAATATAATATCAACAAGAAAATAGCTAATGGTAGATATATAAACACATGCAACTGACAATATCAACACTAGAGAGTAGAGTGCATGAATGAAAAGTATGAAAAATAAGTATGGCAGTATTATCAGAGTAATTAGGACGTGCAAAATGACAGCAGAAGAATTCACTGACACAAAGAATGATCAAATATATATACCAAAAACATGAAATATTGTATCATATTCTACATTCATTTTATGTGTGTGTGTGTGTAATCCTTCACCCAGTCATGAACCTCCTCTTAGATTGTGTGTGGGTGTTGAAAATGTTTGGTCCATTCGTTCTGTGGGTGATGGCAGACTGCCTGCCTTACCTCATGCAGTGCAAACATAATTGAGTGGGCTTTTCAATCATCCTTTCATTTGACAAAGTTTTCCATCATTTTACCTTTGCAATATCTATTTTCCTTCTGCAGTGCATGATCAACCACCATGGTAATTCCTGTGGCAGTGCGTGGCTCCCAGTGTGTACATACTATGTGTGATTTAATTGATTTTCATTTCTAAAGGCAAAGCATCAAACCCACTTTTCCTATATAGAACAGATTATAATTCTGATTATGAGTCATAACCAGGGATGTAACAGAGATTAACCCTCTTAAACTCAGTTTTACGCACCTTTTTATTTGTAGAAAATAATTTGGCACATTTTTAGGCTTAAATAAATATTTGTGATATGAAATTCATAGCATACATCATTATAAATGGTATCAAACTGATTTAGGTTATATTATGATAGGGCTTTTTAAGGGAAAAAAAGCATAAATTAGTGCTTGTCTGAAAATATAATTGATTTTGTTTATAATGGTAGTTGTGATGCCGTATGATCACTGAATGGAGGTCATATTTTACCCACCTTTTTATTTCCGCCACATCTCTAGTCGCAGCACTTTGCTGTAGAGAACTATCCATTTACACATATACTGCCGACATCCTTTATCGTACAATATTATGATATAGGGTCTCATGCAGTCCGTAAGTTTGTGCGTAGACCCTCTGTGATTGCACTTGATTTCAATTACATTTCTACTGGCAAAGCATCAAATGCGCTTCTCCAAGCAAGATGTTCAACCTTGAGAAACATCTACCGGTACTTTTATTGTGGAAAACAGTCCACTTGTAACTGCACTTTTGCAGTCCTTTAAATCAACATTATCGCTCCTTCCCTACCTCTCTGAGAGGTTTGTGGTTTGTTGCTCTTAAGTGCTACACTCAGGCACTTCACAAACCTCATCTGTTTGATGCCACTTTAAGGCTATGTTCATTGGAAGTGATCAGATCGGATTTGTGTATTCAGACATCGTCGACCTATCTGCATTGGTTGCTGTGGTAACGACGTAGGCGTGAGTAGGCCTACGTACAAAACAGTGCAGACAACAATAAAACAGCAACCGATGGAAGAATGGAGATCTGTCATCTCGCCCTTCACGCCATATCACGGTGCAGAACTCCTCCGTCGCATCAGACATCAGCGACGGAGGAGGCCAATATATACAACAATGTTCCGGGCTGCAGTCACAGCAAGCATTACTGTGCAGCGAGAGGTGTGGCGCCATCCAAAAAGTAATGACTGTAGTCCTCCGGACTTTTGCTGATGACAGATGGCTTGCCAATTTCAGAATGCGCCTGGGAATGTTATTTGTCGCGTTGCGAATGACGTAAAGGATAGTTTGATATCCGATTTGAGTGGCTAGAGCGTCCAGACTGAGACACATCTTTAGAAATCGTATTTCAAACCACCTATGAATGTGGTTCAAATCCGATTAGCAAAAATCTGTTTCCATGTGTTTTTTTGCTTTTCAGACTTGATAAAGGCAATCTGATTCTAATGCCAAAAATCTGATTTGGGCTGCCAGTCAGAACATAGCCTTAGAGTCTCTAAAATGGTCCATGTGGAAGTCTTTGTTGACAGACCAAACCTGTCTGGCCAAGGGGTTTTTATCTTCAGAAACATGATTGGTTCGGTATTAACAAATCTCCTGTGGCATTTTCAAATTTTGAAGAACAATGCACATACATGAACGCTTTTCTGTTTTATATAAAGAAGATATAATGTCTCCGCCAATGGATCAGTCGGTACACTGTAAGGAGATGGTTGCAACAATCCACAAATGAATGAACATTTACCCATCATTAACAGTATCCTATTATGACTTCTGTTTGGCTCTTACGGTTCTGTTTAGTTTTGTTTACGATTGCTTTGACCCAATTTTCCGAACAGATTTTCTATGTACAAAACACTTAAGGCAAAGAGACAAACCGTTACTTCCGATGACATTACCGAAGTTAGCGACACTGCAACACAATTAATAATCACGTCACCACAACATAAAAGACTGTTGAAAACCTGCATTTCTAAAATAGCAACGCCATTTTTGTGTACACCTTACAATATTGTGCTGCTATAGAAATAGTTTACGTTATTTGTTGTATGTACACATTTTGAGTGAATCTTGTGTTTTCCAGCATTATTGTATTTGTTGATCCTCAGTAATAATTACAGTACATTTCTATTTAGTGTTTAAATTATCTAATGGTCTAGTATCTCTACAGTAAGGTCGATGCAGAACAGAGAATGGACAGTAAAC
This sequence comes from Acanthochaenus luetkenii, assembly GCA_900312575.1. Classification (NCBI taxonomy): domain Eukaryota; kingdom Metazoa; phylum Chordata; class Actinopteri; order Beryciformes; family Stephanoberycidae; genus Acanthochaenus; species Acanthochaenus luetkenii. The sequence goes on from OMOT01077931.1 coordinate 8,981, forward strand.
TGATGCTATAAGGTACAATCACAGAATTATGTCATCTAATTGTGCATACATTTGTGTGTTTAGGACACAAGCAGTCTTGCTTTTTGTGTTTTTCTTGCATCATGATGGACACAATTACATTAATTTTGCCCAGCACAATATGTACTGGTATACAGGATTTACAGGAACCAGGATCCTGGAGGCATGATCGACAGGCTACACATTTTTAGTTTTTTCTCTTTTTTTCCCCTTCCGTATGAGGAGGAGCCAGAAGGACTAAATTCAACAAGTAACAAATCCAATTCTGACAGGATACAAAATTAGAAGTATCAAATTGATCATTTGTGAAAACTGAGTTAAAGCAATTGTTAAAGCAATTGTGAAAAAAAGTAACAATATTTTCTAGCCACTCCCACATTGTAACCCTGATGTAATGGTGGACAGGTATTACCTCTCAGTAAGCTGTTATTGAATTGTTAGCCATTCTGCTCTGAGCACCGGTTGTGGATGATCCCATTTTTATCCCCCATCCCTCCAAAATGGTGTGGCGGAAATAGAGCATCATACATTAGCATCAATTGGAGACTATTTGGAGCAATTTGGAGCAATTTGGATCAATTTTCCGACAAGCTGAAAACAAAGCTGTTGGCAGCATTTTCCCACTAAAAGTCACCATCAGTGAGTTTTTTAGGAGCTGCACCATCTTATAAGATCACAATAATGTAATATCTTTGGTGGAGACATTTATCCATAGTGCCTTGCAGCATCGTGACATCATACATTTCAACACCTTAGGGAACTGAATCTTGAGTAGAGTTAATGCAATTTTCTACTCATGCAGGACCACAAATACCAATCATCTGTACCTTGGTAGTATTATTTGTCGATTGCCTTTTGCCTCTGTGCCATGCTTTGCTTTGCTTTCCTGGATTGTCTTGGGTCATGCTGAATTCATCAGTCTGGGATCTAAATGAATCCTTCCACCTGTGAGCTGATCCTAAAGAGATGACTTCATAGCTATTAAATGTCCAATGCCTGGTGCCCACAGGGAAAAACAAGGACTGGACAGTGTTATCACATGATATCCAAAGCCCAGAACTGGGGGTGCAAGACATTCACAGTTAAATTACCCAAGTAGAATGAAAAAGATGGACCACATCATCAAACTGATAATGGAATAACTCCCGAACTTGTCAAAATGATATAAAATATCTCTCTAGATGGGTTGAAAATGTGATTAAACCTGTTAATGTAATAAATTGCATGTGATAACATGAACAGGTGATTATTACTTCATAACTGATGTAATAATAATATTGACTAACAATGTGCTAACCTGTAAGAATAATATTACTAATATTATATTATAAATATTATTATGACATCACCAGACATGCCATTACATTATCCGGTAATTTATTACACTCACAACTTTTATAAAATGTTCAACTCATTTAGAGAGACATTTTATTGCATTATGACAAATTATTATATATATGTGAGTTACTATATTATCAATTGACACTCCACCATGAGTCATACCAAAGTCCTAGGTAGTATCACATGACAAGTTGTGTCCACTCCTGGTTTTCCATCAAGCCTGAGGCGTAATGCTGTGATGCCTGTCGCTCTAGTCGGCAAAGGGTTCATCCACATATATACACACGTGGCTTGTTTCTGATTCCATGGTCACACGAATGCAGGGTGAAACACAGTCATACAAACCCAACAAGCACCCACACACACAGACAGAAGAACGTTTTGCGTTTATGTAATAAAAACTATACATATTAAGAGGCTAGTGTTGGAATGCTAGGCTACATTGAATGTGTATTTGTCTGCATGTGTACTGTATGTGTGTGTATGTTTGTGTGTATGTGTGTGTCTCTGTGTATATATATACAGTGTGTGTGTGTTGACTAGGACTATTTGAGATATTTGCAAACACTAACACAATCATCCTCCCACACATAATCCATCACTGTAATACCTAATGCAAATGCATGAAGGCACACAGACACAGTATATTGTATATACAAATATACAGTGTGTTTGTATATACACGCCAGCGTGCATACCGACATGCACGCACGCACGCAGACATATGACATTGTGTAGTCAATGGCTCCCATACAAATGAGCCCACTACAGTCAGCTGGGAGAGAAGCTTATCCAGGCTCATTCATTCATTTTCAAAATTCCAAGATGCTCTCACACTGCATTAATTCTCACCCTATTTGTGTATGTGTTTCTGTGTGTGTATGTGTGTGTATGTGTGTGTGTGTGTGTGTGTGTATGGGCAAGTGTGGGCACGTGGCATACAACAGGCATATACAGGAAGTGCTTATTAGATTCAGGGGTAATTGCCTTAGCCTCAGTAATGAATGGAAGTCACTTTAACCTTTAGCTGTCAATGCGATAAAGAATGATGCCCTGGAAACCCTGAATAACTTCAACATGCATGCCTACTTCCAAAAGACACTGAAGGTAGTCTTTAATATCACAAGGCATGCTTGATCTTTGATCTATCATACATCAATACTGTACATACAGTATAGCTGGGTCAAATACTAACTGCAAATAATTATCAGCATTTGTTATAAAGTGGTTATCTGCAAGTTCATCATTTGTTTATGTTGTCTCCATCTTTGTTGCTAAGCGCTAATTGCTGTGGTGTATTTGCACTGCACTTCCCAGAGATCACTTGTCAATCAAACAGTGTGGGCGGTACTGTGACGTCATTTTCCTTGGCTTTTCTGTTGATGAAGTTTGAGTTTCTGTAGGTGGCGCTCTTTTCTTTGTCTGTTCAGCCATGGGGGCATCACTGCTCATGCTAACTTCTCAGTTCTTCTTCTATTTATTCCAAACAAACCGGAAACGTAAAACACATAACTTCCTGTGCGCCAGAGGATTTCTTCACCAGGAAAGACCTACCAGACACTGGGTGTTTAGAACAGCTACTGTAAAAGCTTTCATGAACTGGCTGTACTTTGAATCACTATTGTGTTATTGCAATCAGTAATAGTGTAGCAAATTAATGCAGATGAATAATGTTGCAGATTATTACTTTAATATGTTTAGAGAAGATGAGTGAGGTTGCCACAAAGTACAATACAATGTGCTAGCTTACCTACCTAAATGATCCTCATGTGGTAAACCCCACCCATCTAATAGTCCATGCAGGCTAATGCTCAGATATATTTGCAGCTGATCTGCAGTACTGCACTTACATTTACATTTACAGGATTTAGCTTATGCTCTTAACCCGGATGAAATATCCAGAGACCCCTGTCCGTCTCTTCCACTCCTCCCGCCCAGCGCCTTTTCTCCTAACCATGTTCAGATATGGGGGGGCTGCTCCCTACTAGATCGAATGGATTTTAGATCAGCCTCAAACATTGTTGCCTGCCTCTGTAAAGTGTTATGGATAATTGTCTATAAATGGAATATGGCACACTCCATGCACCGCTATCAAATGCTGACATTTAGCCTGAGGCGACGGGTGTAAATGGAAAAAACACCTGGGTATCGCAGAGGGAATGTTTGTATGCACACACAAGCAACACATTCACATGCTGCAGTTGCAATGACACACCAGTACGTACAATGTGTTCACACAGGCATGAGGAGACATACACAAACACACACATCCTTCCCGCTCTCTCACTTTTTCTCTCTTCTTGTTTCACACACACAGATACACACTGCTCTATGCGTGGGCCACAGTATCAAGCAGTATTCAAGTTTAGCGCTGATTCTGTTTCAATGCTTCCCAAGGAAGAGCACTAAGCTTGAAACACATTGTTTGTCATGCGTGTAGTTTAGAAGCTTATCACCGTGTTTTATTTTGCTCCTTATGCGCCTCATTGTTTTGCGCCTACTAAGCAATTAATGCACTCTCACCCTTTGCATTGCAGTGGCTTGCAATTTTTTCTTCTTCTTTGTTGAGGGCCTTTTGGATGCCTGTATTGTTTTCCCCACTGTTCTCTAATGAACAATCTATTCATTAAACATCTTCAATATATGTATGCAAATAGAGGACATTTTGAATTCCTACATTATGGAACCTTAGAAGAAATGTGAAACCAAGCAGCTTTCTAAATCTGAATTGGGCTGCAGTGTAAACGAAGATGAGAATCATCCACCACTCTACAGCTGATCTGCCATACAGGTGATAAGAAAGGGAGTTATGTGAATGTTACTGTGTCTACTGACATTAGCCATGATTTCACTCAGCTGGACACGGACAATTATCTATGTCTGTATGTTCAATGCAACTGTGTGGAACATGAAAAAAGGCACACAAACAAAGATAGGGCTACATCTGTCTCACATGTTCCTCTTGCCTTTTTCTGCTATCCTACACTGCTAACACACATACACACACACACACGCACACACACACAATGCATTATTCACCACTCTTCAGTGGTCTTGCCTCACACTGTACACATCACAGTTGTCCTCTCCATCTATTCCCCCAAGGTTCCTTTTTATTAATGCTCTGCTCTCTCTGCATCTATAAGGCTTCTATTCAGATGTTTAGTTGTTGTAAAGATATATATGTATACAAGCTCCCTCAAGGCCAGAGTGGCAGTCTGCTCACTACATTACCCACATATTCCATCTCAACAATATCCATCCATTCAGGCTTCTGCAACGTCGGCAGTTTGCCTTGTTTGTTCTCCATTGGCAAACTTTCAAGGACGTTGTATATATGCTTCTTATTTTTAACCTTTTCTTGAATATTGTGCTCGTATTGCTATTCAATTATACAAACGTAATATAATTCTGGATGTTCTTATGTTATAGACAATGCTGCACAATGATGTGGTGGTTAATTTTGTTGCAGTTTGATGTAAAATTGTGCTTTGCTTGGCCTAAAAAGCCAGGTTCCATTCTTATTTAATAAGCATGTCTGCCAGCTACTTGGGCAGTTAACTATTTTTAAAAAGATTTTTTTAATAGTAATTTGCAAAGATTAAGCAAAAATTGCCAGAAATCTATTTGCAAACCAAATGTTAAAATAATCGTCTTCAGGACCAGTCTAATAATTCATCACCGTGGTCAAATAATAATATCTTGTCAGTCATTGCTTCACTTTGTCCCCAGTATTAGTCAATATATGTACGGTTTGGTGGCAAATTATATTAGATGCAGGTACTTTTCCAAAGCTTAAGGTTTAGACTGACATTCGTAGGGCTGGTATATAAAATAAAAGTTTCCAACCCTGTGCATATATGCACACATTTGGGAAGTATTCTCTTACTAGCCACATATTAAGCCTTTCTGGATGCAGAGTAGTATTTAGAACAGCTCTACTGCCGATTGCTGGACTAAATTGATGCCTAGATAGCGTAGAAGCAGATAGTTTACTGTAGACTAGAACTATGGGCATTAGCTGATTTGATGAATCATAATAATGAATACCAAAGATCCATCAAGGCACAGTTGGAGTAACATGAAGAACTTGTCCAAACAATATAAAAGAGAAGGGGTTGATTTAGGCTCAACATGTCTATGGATGGATGGAAACAGAAAGATAGGTGAAGAGTTGATGAGTGAGCTCAGAGAAAATCCCTGTCAACGCTGGGATGTTTCCTCCAATAAACAAAAGCAAAGGCACACTGTGTAACATGCCAGGATAGCTACAGTCTCAGGAGATGAGAGCGGGAAGGGCGTTATCAAACACTGTCTGTTACAGGAGGAATCAGATTCACAACGCTGCTGCATCCTGAGCCACAAAGATCAACAATACATCCCTTAAAATCTCTGTCACAGCCATAACCGAGATGTCTTATGTTGTCTTTATCTCCCTGTATTTCTTTCCTCTAGCTCTTGCTGTTGGCTGTATCTGCTCCCTTTATATTATATATACCGGACAGGGGTTACGTCTGTTTGTCCATTTGTCTGTTAGCAGGATATCTAAAAAAAGGTATGAAAGGTTGGTCATGGGGCAAGGAAGAAGTGATTAACTTTTCACACCAACTGGCCTAAGGGGGGCGTGGGTCATGACCGAAAGAACGAGATTGCGGATACAAGCGGACAAAATTGGTTTTCTCAGGAGGGTGGCTGGCATCTCCCTTAGAGATAAGGTGAGAAGCTCAGTCATCCGCGAGAGACTCGGAGTTGAGCCACTGCTCCTTTGCGTCGAAAGGAGCCAGTTGAGGTGGTTCGGGCATCTTGTAAGGACGCCACCTGATCGCCTCCCTAGGGAGGTTTTCCAGGCACGTCCAGCTGGGAGGAGACCACGGGGCAGACCGAGGACTAGGAGGAGGGATTATATCTCCACGCTGGCCTGGGAACGCCTTGGGATCCCCCAGTCAGAGCTGGTTAATGTGGCCAGGGAAAGGGAAGTTTGGGGCCTCCTGCTGGAGCTGCTACCTCCACGACCCGACTTCGGATAAGCGGTTGAAGATGGATGGATGGATAGAGCCAATTCTCCAATGGACATTCATGATGGCATGGACATTTGAGACAGAACTGCAAAGTCTTGCTAGATAAATAGATAGATAGATAGATAGATAGATAGATAGATAGATAGATAGATAGATAGATAGATAGATAGATAGATAGATAGATAGATAGATAGATAGATAGATAGATAGATAGATAGATAGATAGATAGATAGATAGCAGTGGCGTGTCGTGACTTTTCCGCTTGGTGGGGCGGTCAGCACGTAAGATTTTCTTTTTTCTTTTTTTTGGCCCAGTTTCAGAAATAAAAAAAACGAAAAGTATATATTTAACAGAACTCGTTTATTTTTCAGTTTGCATATCATTGTCTGACACTATATTTCATTTATGTAATATAGGCATAACATGCATGCATTGAATTAGACAAATTAAAACGACAGGTTATTAGTGCATTTTTACATTTGAAACAGTTGAATAATAATCAATAATCAAGTTTCACAAAGCAATCGAATCTCCACCCGCAAATAATTCGCAGCCATATAAATCATCATCATCAGCTTATCTGAAGTCGGGTCGCGGAGGCACACACCCTGGCCACATGAACCAGCTCTGACTGGGGGATCCCAAGGCGTTCCCAGGCCAGCGTGGAGATATAATCCCTCCACCTAGTCCTCGGTCTGCCCCCTGGTCTCCTCCCAGTTGGATGAGCCTGGAAAACCTCCCTAGGGAGGCGATC
>OMOT01077932.1:0-13489 GCA_900312575.1 Acanthochaenus luetkenii
AACAATTACATTTCACATTTGTAGTCATGATTCTACGAGGCATTGTGACAAAATAAATAAAAGCACCACACGAACACTGCAAATGGCAGTGAATAAATAAATGGACACATCTGCATTATGTAAATAAACATGTGAACATCCATAACTAAAATATATCATATGGGCCTACATAATATAGATAGGGCCTATCAAGAGCCACAAGTAACCTACTCATGTATTTAAAAAGAAAAGATAATTATTCTTCAATCTTCAGTTTTCTTCAGTCTTGTCTGCCCGTCCATATTTGTCTGAAGAGCTGATCTTTCCCAGCAATTTCCGATTGCTCATCAAATGAGCATGAAAGTCTTTACAAGAGTGCTATACTAAAAATATATAATATAGAGAAAAGGAGTCAACTAGATCTAACTGAACAACAATCAATGGAATTGTATTTATTTGTATGTACTGTTTTGTGTGTGTATTGTTGTAACAATGTTTTTATGCTGCCCTCTTGGCCAGGTCACTCTTGAGTTTGTTTAAATAAAGGAAATTGATTGATTGAATTACTGAATAGTTTAATACAAACTGGTAACTGTGCGTAACGCCAGTGCGCCTTATACAACATTTTGATTTTGATGAGTAACGTTACACTTATGGAATGAAAAACGATATTAAAAATGTAAATTTTCAGGGGAAGTGGTCGGTGGAACAAGCAATGCAAAAATACGGACATTTGAAGGAACAAACGTTTTAGGACCCAGAAAGAGGACATGTCCGGGGTAAAAGAGGGCGTTTAGTACCCTAGTATTAATAGTCCATATACCATCTTGTTCTCTGCTGTTATTTTCATATTGTTGGTTTAATTTTGTTTACATTTTGCGTAGTGTACACATTGTAAGAGCCAGTGGAGAACCATTCCACGGCTCATCTTACTGGTATGACGCTGCATGTGACGAATAAAACCTTCTGTTTTGCACTCGTTACTATGTTTTCATGCCCTCATAAGGAGCTGGTGAGGCGTTTCTGTATGTAAATTCAAGTTCACGAGAACGCGCGTTCCATTTAATAATCAATGGCATTCCTCATTGGAGGATCGCAGCTGAGAACACGTTTGAGGGTTAAGAACACATTTCCACGTGTTCATGAATCCGGCGGAGATTTGTTCTTAAGAAGATATTTAAGAAGACTCTTAAGAAAATTTTCCAGAATGAGGTCCATTGTTCCCAGGGTTAGTAAACGGATATAAAGCAGTGTTTCCTCTATAGTTTAATGTAGATGTGGTATTTGGAAGGTGTTTTTAGTTCTGGTTTAATGTTCCTCGGGCAAGTTGCATTCCTGAACGTTTTTTTATTGTAATAAAAATATTAACTGTAAAATTATCATTTAAAACATTAGGACTGCACTACTTTTTGATTTAGAGGGAACGTAGGTGACATTTTCCTCCAAATTCTTTTTCTTTCAGTTTTGGGAGGGATTTTCTTGTCATATTGCTGCACCATGGCTGTGGAGGAAACAAACATTTTGGGAGAATTGTAGCATACCAACGCTGTGTTAGACCTTCAAAGACTAAATGTCCTTCAGGAGGAAGAGGTTTTCCTTTTGGTATCAAAATGTAGCCTTTTACACAAACACCATTGATATGATGGGATTTTTCGGAGGGGGAAAAAAAGAGCACTGTGAGCACATAGTTGGGGTGTAAATCTGGTTTTGATCACAAATCTTTTCAACGCAAAATGATTGAACATTAAGAAAATGTATATGTTCCTGCTCTTTTCTTTGTCCATTTGAAGAAAAGTCATGAATACCTTTTGTGTTTCAGGCCCTGAAGAGTGTTGTACTGTACTTGATCCTGTCCCCTTACGACAATGAGCAGTCAGACTGTGTGCACAGAATCAACACTGATAAGAAATTGGAAGAAATCCCTAAATACAAGTAAGATGTACCTCTTCTCTCCACTCTGTCAGCTCCACGGTCAATACATTGACTAAATCCAAGACCTAATGTGATGGTAATCAAGGTTCTTTGATGGCAATGCAGAAGTTGACAATCAGAATTGGGCAAACACTATGGTAGGGCTGCACATTAAATTGTGTATATTGGTACATTACATCTCAGTTTTAGTTTCTGTTATTAATAGTAGTAGAATTCAATGATATGTAAACATTTAAAGGGGAGTTAAGTAATCTGTTACCTCTTAACGACCTCTATCAGTGATCAGTAGGAATTGCGCGACATCGACAAATCCCTGGCAGACACACACACACAACCCTCCCCTCCCCATGAGCTAAGGTAACCATGTGCAAATAAAAAACATGTTTTAGCAGCCAAAAATTGATTCTTGTCTGTCTGTTGTTGAAGTGAAGTCAGCCAACTTGGACTCTGGGGACTCATGTAGTTACACGAATAATGGTCTGATGAGTACTTTTGTGCTCTTTTATCTGTATTTATAATTGTGATGGTTTTTAACATTACATGCTGCTATTATCGTGATCATATCCTTAAAGGAAAATATACATTTTAGTAGTTATGACCTGGATGTTCACAGGAGGAATTCTGGAAGAAGGCTTTGTGCTTTGACTTCATGTCACTGTATGAATTTGGCACAGCTGGCCCAGTTTTTATTGTATTTTATTTATTCATTTATTTTTAAAGCTGATCTCAATATGGTGAAAACTGATTAAAACCAAGAGGCCCAGTATCTTTGCCCTCGCTTTCTCACCCTCACCCTCAGTTTCCTCACCCTCCCAACTTCCCGAACCTCTTAGACAACCTCTACCCTCCCTCCGTCTGTCTGTGTCTGTGTGTCTGTTTCTCTTATTTTTCTGCTGCTTTAGTGTCCTTTTCTTTCATTTCATTTCCTTAACATTTTCTTCTTCCATTCCCAGGGACCTCCTGAAGCAGTTCACCACTATGGAGTTGATGCGCTGGGCCTCCCTGGTGGAGGATTATGGGAAGGAGCTGAGAGAGGGCTCACCTGACAGCCCCGCAACAGATGTCTTCTCTTATTCAGAGGAGGGTGAGAAGAGGTGGAAGGACCTGAAGAACAGAGTGGTGGAGCATGTAAGTCCATGAGTCAAATGTAGGGTCTTCATTTCCAAAATGTTTTTGATGGAAATGTGTTCATGCTTATTTAATGTCAAGCTTGGCTGCTGGTAGATGTAGTTCGAATTAATAAAAGTAATAGATTTCTCTTGTAGTTGTCCAACAAGGCTGGGGCATTCAAATCAGCTATTCAACCAAAAAATGTATTTGAACATGGACACTGACAAATAGTGTCATGGCAATTGCTCTAGTTGTCATGGAAAAGTAATAGAATTTTGTCAGCCAAAATGTCTAGGAACAATGTAATTAAGAGCGTTAATCAATCAAAATTGTGGCTGTGAATGTTGCATGGAAAATGATGGAACATAGCAATGTATCCATACTGCAAACATGAAGCACTGCATGAAATTGAAGGAAAACATCTGCAATGGATACTGAAGCAAATTTCTGGATACCAGGATGTCTGCAGGTCCTGAAAGTCTTAAAATGTGTTTATTTTGGTTGTCTACATTACATATACATACATTATATACTAGCTACATCATATACCATACTACACACAAATGCAATGCACTGAATATTCTTTAATTCGGGCTGGATTTGAAAATATGTAGTGCTCTTATTTGTTTTTCTAGTGAGAAATCAGTCAATTCATGCAATGCTATTTTTTTTTCACTTTCACATTCATGTCAGTGATGAAATTGCCTTACATTTAATTATAACCGGCATTTTAAGGGTGTTAAAATCATAGATTTACCTTGATCAAACTTGCAGGCCCTCTGTGTTACTTATATACATATATATTTGTTTGGTAGAGCATGCAATCATGGGAATGTATGACTGAATGGTTACATTTACAGTCACACCAATACTTAAGTGTCAATGTGATTATGAGACTACTTTGATTAAGAATGAATATATGCAAAATTGCAATTTAAGTATTACAAAAATAAGTTCTCCATGTAAATGGCTCAAATGAATGAATCTCATAACCAAAAGAAGGGCAATAATTGAATTATTGTGTGCATGTAAACAGTCATTAATGGCACACTAGATGTGTTGGTCACCAGTGTCTGATTTTGGAAATGGAAAACCTGGAAAAGTAGCAGGTAGAAGTGTTGATTTAAGTTGATATACAAGCCTGCTGCAGAGTAGATGGCTAAACTTGCAAAATGTTGTGTGCAATATTATTGTTAGTGTATTGAATTGGTAATGGATGGTTGGGTTTCATGGCATTACTTTTTTTGGTATGCTGTAGCTGTATAATTCATGCAAATATTCTACCATAGAGATGCATATTCATTAATTTCTCCCCTTTCCCTCAGAACATCAGAATAATGGCCAAATATTACACCAGAATCACAATGAAGAGGATGGCTGGACTCCTTGACCTCTCCATTGATGTAAGTACAGTTCCACTAATCGGCTCTTTCAAACTGAAGCTCACGTTTTACCAGATACGGCACATGAGATCAGTTGCTATTATATATTTCGATCAAATGGTTTTGTCATTTGGTATTATTTCATCTTAGTATAATGTACTGGTTTGGGTAATTATGGGTAATTGATATGCTACTAAATGTTTTTATGGTGTGTCAAGGGAATGATTAAAATGGACCTGGAAATGATTCAGAAGAAATTCTTATTGAAAATGTCTGGCTGTGTTACTTTACTTCTTCCAAGTACCTGCAATGTAAGGTAACCTCAATAAAACACTGTAGGCTAGTAGTTAGTGGCTTAAAGGAAAACCCTACCCTAAAATAATTTAACACTTTTAACAAATTGCATTTCTGGCTCCATTTTGTTGTTTGGTGTATTTTTCATATTCTCGTGGATAACTGGCCAAACGTAGACAATGTGACTGAATTTCCAGCAGCTACAATGGAGTTCGATAGCAGAAAATGCAATCTAAAACATAAACGGTCAATCTAAAACATAAATGTTTTTTGTTGTCAGTCCCTCAGAATCAAAGAGCAAGAGCTTCTTTCTAGTGCCGCCATTTTGCACAGACATTCAACAATCATACAGGGAAAAATCCATCGTAGAAGAGACAGAGACCAATTTTTATTTCTCTCCCCATACACATACATGGCACAGAGAAACGGGTCTCAGTCGCACTTTTAGCACACAAACGAACGAGAACAAAGTGGACTCTGCCAATGTATAAATTAACAAAACCTTTTTTTATAAAAACGTTAACTTTGTGTTGATTTTACTATTTGAATTAGGAATAAGATGTGGTAGGTAGCTTCTGAGACAAATCATCGTGTTTGTTATTAACACGGCTCTTCACTTGCACGAGTTGAGAGACGGTTTACATATTCAGTATATCTACCGCGAGGGATGAAGAAAATAGTACCTTTACCAATCATTGTAAACACACGGGAAAAAAAGCTGCCGGGTTGTGTTATTTTATACTTTGGCAGAATGCGCTTTGTTCTCGTTCGTTTGTGCTAAAAGTGTGACTGAGACCTGTTTCTCTGTGCCATGTATGTGTATGGGGAGAGAAATTAACAAGATTTTGGATTATCAAGTTTTAAATCTCCGGAGCAACTAATGAAGATATCTTGCCAATATTTGGAGTTACATCATGGCAAGGTAACTACCCAACCCAAACCTCTACCAAATGTTAATGAGGCTTTAAGTAGATGAGGTTGAGGGAAAATGGGTACACTGGTACTGTCCTACAGGGCAATTCATGGAACTGCCCCTCCTTATCTGCAATCCCTGGTCAGGTTCCAAACATCAGCTCGTCCGCTCCGCTCCTCCACTCTTGCGGGTCGCCTAGCCCCCCCTTCGCTGCTTGGGAGTCGCTCATCACGGGGGCGACTCTTCGCAGCCCTGGCACCGCAATGGTGGAATGAGCTCCCCCCTTCAGTCAGGACAGCTGAATCGCAGGAGACTAAAAACACATATTTTCTGCCTACACCTAGACCCTACCTGAACTGACCTATCTCCTTCTACTCTTTTCCCCCAAAAAAATGCTAATGCTACTATTCCTATTGAAGTGTTCCATACTACTTGTTCCTATTGAATTGTTCCATGCTACTTGTTCCTATCGAAGTGTTTAGCTGATGAAAGACTGCGTTGTATAGTTGGTCTGACTAATGTTGACGAAAAATGTACTATTGTAAGTCGCTTTGGACAAAAGCGTCTGCTAAATGATGTAATGTAATGTACACCAAAAAAGTAGATTCCAACATCTGGAATGCATTAAACATTACAGATTGATGATGTATAACAGCGTAGGAGTATCCAAGGGTGGAATTTTCCTTTTCAATTTTTTATTTTAGATTTTAAAGTCAGTTTTGGATTGTGTGGAAAATTAGTATTTGGACTCCCAGGGGAAAACCTCAAAAAGCCACTGACATGCTGTCTGTCCAACCTAACCCTTCATCAGGAGTCAGAGGCGTTCCTCTCCAACCTGGTGGTAAACAAGACCATCTATGCCAAGGTGGACCGGATGGCTGGCATCATCAACTTCCAGAGGCCAAAAGACCCCAACGACCTGCTCAACGACTGGTCCCACAAACTTAACTCCCTCATGTCGCTGGTCAACAAGACCACACATCTCATCGCCAAGGAGGAGATGATCCACAACCTGCAGTGAAACAAGAACAGAACAGAGTACATTATTTTGTTTTATGTTTTTGTTCATACTTAATTATTTGTATTTTTTTCCCTTCTTTGTGAATGTTTATATTGGTGGACTGTGAATGTGACATTACTCCAGCGTAATTTAGTCGTGGTGTAATCTGCAGCGCATGTACAGCACCCCGACTTTGTTTGTTCACTTTTACTGTCCAGACAAAGTTTAAACATTCACCTCAAACACATGAGCACCCCCTGTTTGCATCCCACTCAGTGCCGTTAAAAACTGGATGACCCTCCTCCCCTCTTTCTCCAACAGCGTTTCCGGTGTAGCCATTCGATTGATTATATAGTTAAGCATTTATGCGACTTGCTGTATTAAAACATTGCTGAAAGCTCTTTTTTTTAAATGTATGCTTTGCAATGTAAACATTAAACTCCTCACATCTGGTTAATTTGTGTTTTTCTAAAGAGTGTTCATGGTATTATATTTATTTCTGCTCTCCCATCACAGCAGGTGTGCTTTAATTAAAGTATTTCAGAATAACAGTACTGAGATCACTAATAACGTTGCCAATATTAAGTGGATTTGTTCAAATCTATCAAGGGGCATGGTGGGAAGACAAATTTCATATTTTGTGTTTACAACAGGAATGCCAATTTACTCACTGTGTTGGGTAAATGGGCCTTGATGTGTTGGCAGTGGTGGTAGTGTTAAATATTACAGCAAAGGTAGCTAACACTAACTCAAGATTTATTTTATCGAGCTAAGATGTTGCCAAGGACATGTTATGGTTGTAGAGAAATATAACTATTTTTCAAAACCTACAGCCAACTGTGACATGACAATGAATGTAGATATTGTTAAAACTACAAATAATGTGATATTGCACTGTGTTGATTCAACCTGAAGACATGTTGCTTGCCTTGTCAATGCAAAGTATTGAAAGACTATGGGTGGGTTACTCAAGTTTGGGAGTCTCGAGGGAGGGAGTGAGTGAGTCAGGGACATAGGTGCTGCCCCTTTCCCCTACGGTCATTAGTGCTCTCCATTGTCCGATCCCTGATGCTGTTACTACGTGATCCCTGTTTCTGTGGACACATCACCAACCGTGCCCCCATCTCTGACTATCGCCTTATCTGTTTCCTATGTCACTGTCGTTGCCTATGCTATTGTCCATTCTACTGTTTGTCCCGGCACCTGTTCCCTGCTCAGCCGTCCTGGTGGGGGATTCTGCTTTGACTTGGCCCACCCAAGGTTTCTTCAATTCTTTCACCTAATAAGTTTTCCCTTGCAGCCTCGAGGGTCTAACGCTGGTGGTGCCGGGTAGTTAAGGCCTTGTAGAATAGGTAGACTTGCTATGTCCTGATATAAATGTATATTGTGTGTGTTGTGCTTTGTTCTGTTTCTCTGTGTTTGTCTTATACTATTCTGAAATTCCATTGATTGTTGTTTAGTTAGATCTAGTTCTCATGTTCGGGGCGGGAACTCTACCTCCTGAGCTACTGCCGCCCCCACTCGGTGAAGGAAAGGTTGTTACAAAAGGAAGGAACTACACAAGAGTCAATTCTCCTCTAAATGCTGAAATGAGACACGTTGCCGTGTGCGGAGAGAAGGCAGCTGAAGGTGGAGTTGACCATATCCTTGGGGTGAAGGTTGAGTGACTATTGATTCATCTGAACAGCTCAATTGGTTTTGATATGGTAAACACATTTCCTGTGCCCTTCTGATGTACCAAGTCTTCCACGGACTGTGAAAGTAGCACCCAAGTCGAAGGCTGCAGAACGCCGGAGCTGGTTAGTCTTTTACAGTGTTGCCAGTATTACATATGATCTTGCCAACCACATTTCTCAAATGTTGGTTGCTTTTAGTCACTGCAATCAAAGGAGAGGATCTCAGACTGTGCAACCAGCAAACTGAAAAACGTTTGTGCAGGAGATGCCAGAGATATGGCTTGTGTCATGTGTTGCAACAAAAATAAGCAGATCCATTTGCTGTTTTCTGTGAAAATGCATGGACCGCTTTGGACAATGTGAGCCTCTGCATTTGAGGGGCAAAACCAAAAACTCATACAGTTGTGCCATGCAACAAACTCCATACCAATGCTAGTTGCTCGGCAGTAAATTATCCTTCAATTTTTGCTGGAACTACTCAAGCAACCTCATACTGGTGGTAACATCTCTGAGTTTCAAAGCTTGTTAATGATTGGATAGCTGACAATCCCCTGATAACAAAAGCAATGAAAGGTGACAGTATTATTCTCTTTGGTTGTCCCCTCCTTATTGAAATCTTTTTTTAATTGATTTTAAAATAGAAACCAACAACACACTTGACAAACATGTGCTAAACTCCCCACAATACAAACAAGAGGAACAAAAAGGAAACCAAATCAAATTATACTGTACATGTACAGTATATGTATATCAAAATGCACACATATATACACACTTCAATAAGAGACCTCTGGAGCCTGTGAAAAGGTCTTTGATGCTTCTTTGTGTTTTCAAGGGAAGCAGGTCACAACATAAGACGATGGAAAAGACCTAGAAATAACATCTGAGCTGAAAAATGGTTGCATTGGGGTACAAAATAAATAAATACATACTGTCAACATCCAAAGAAAGACAATAACAACAATGTAATCTTTGTGGTCCAGAAAAAGCCAGGTTTGGCCCCGAGATATACTGTCCCTTTTCAAAGTTCTCATGCAAACATCAAGCAAAGTAGCTGTGAGACCAAGCGATATAATACGCAAGGTTGTGTTCACAGGGAAATGTCACAAAAAAGATATGCATCACTCCAGCCAAACAGCATTGAAATAGACTAAGCTTGTTTCCAACATATTGTGAGCACTTCATATAAATGATACGTTATAATGTACTGCTAAATATTATTAATATGTCTTACGTAATACGCATATTACCTTGTAATAAACTTTTTCCAAATAGCATGTGCACTCTTGATATTTTTGTAGAATTTTAGAAATGATGGCAAATTAGATAAAAATCGTACATATTTTTATTTATTTTAGTCATCTTAAAATATTTTATTGGAAACTAAATTGAAATTCTGTTGGAAAGGAACAAAACAAATCCTGTAGCATTTTCACAGAAATCTTGTCAAGGAGAACCCCAACCCCCACCCCGCCACACACACTAGTCCCCTCAACCTTCAGATCAGTAACATCCCACTATGCTTTGCGATGGGCTGACAAGTGGATCCAAGATGGCGTAGAAAGTAAAGCTAGGTAAGTGTAGACTTCCCATTTTCAGTCGTTTCGGTTGTCTTTTTCGGCGCAAGGACACTGATTTGAATACAGTCTGTAAAACATTAGGAGAATGGAGAATGTGTTGAGTTCATGCGTGGATAATAATACAATGTCATATGAATTATATGCACCTAAAAACCGTGGCAAAATGACAGGCCCAAACCCGTTTTGATTCAGCTAACCTAGCTAGCTAACGTTAGCTAACAAACGAGCCAGCTATTCTTGTTGTGAGCTTGCCAGTTTGGTGCCAAGAAAGGCCCTGTTTTGGCTAGCAAGCTAACTATTAGCTACGCAAACTCTTCTTATTGGCAACACTGTTTGGTCTTTGCAAACGCAAACCAATCAACACAAGTACAGACATTTTCCATTTATGTTTGTAATGCTGTCGTGATCGCTCTGATTTGCAGCAGTCAAGGCAAGTTTACCAGCCAAACCTCAGCTACCTGCTAAAAAACAAAACAAGACATTCTCATCGGTTTTTTTTCATGTGCATGTTCCCTCGACGAGCACTGACTGGACTCAGAGAAAATGAGCATGTTTGTGGCAGTGTTTTAACCACATTGCTGTTAACGACTCAATCGGGCCAAATATGTCAGGATGATGACAGTAGATTTGCTTTTACAACTATGCTCAGCCAGACTGCTAGCAAGCTCCAGTGTACCGCAGGCGTAGCTGTAGCAGGATCCCACGACTGGACACTGGAAACCAAGCAGGAGTCCACCCACTATATCCCGCCAAACTATTTGTTGTTGTTCCGATGAAGTGGTTCTGGCATGCAAAGGCTTGCTACATCTATTCATATACAAACGAGAATCTGAAAACGCGGTTTATAATTTGTTCACCTTATGAAGTGACCTTTTTTGATAGGAGTAAGTAATGCGTTGAGGACAACAACCACTATCACAATATAGTCTTGGATACTGTTCAGTCCACTGTCTGCTTATACATTTGTCCTTATTTTCAGTTTTTCAGCAATAGTCAGCAGTAGCAGCTTTCCAGACAATTCACCACACTTACAACACAGCAGTTGCTATGATGTTAGAATGAGTGGTTATTGCTCACTGTCATAACATAGAAATGCAAGGTTATGTCTCAGCTGCAACTATAGGATCGATGCCATTTGATGAAACAGAATGTTTAATCTGTAATTTGCAGTAATGCAAGTTGGTTCAGGAATGACAAGTGGTTACCAAGTTACTTTAAGTTCACACACAAAACCATTTTAGCCCAGGATATTGGTCCAGAGGATATATTAGTATTATTACCAGATGCCAGGTTCTCTATCATAATTTGCTATAACTGGCTAGTTGCCAAACCTACTTAGCCATATCAGGTTATGTTGTCATGTAGCATACTTGTGATTTGTCATTCTCTTCCTCATCAGAATACATATTGGCTCTGCAGCAATTCACTCTTATTTTGTGGAAAAGATAACTAAGAAAAGAGAACTGTAGAGCTATACTTTTTTGTTGGATGAATGGAACACCAAAGTATTTCCATATTAAGATGAATAAAGAGTTGGCATGTACCAAGAAACTGTCCCAAGTAATTGAGGCTGAATCTGTTCAGACTCCTGTAGTGTCTTTCAACAAACCCTGATGATGATGATACATGGACAATGTTTTGAGACAGTCCTGCAGAGACTTACAAATGAGACTGAAACATAGGACTTAACATATTGTGAATCAGAATTACTGACATAGTGGCCCGTTAGATTGTTGGGGGCTACATTTTATTTTTGGTGCACAATTGGTCTTAATGTTTATTCTGGGTAGCATTAAAATAGTCTTAAATGGAACATGCTAAAACCTGTAGACGCCACACATCAACAATGCCTCCAAATTTTGTCTGTGTCATCTATATGCATCTATATTGGCTAAACATTTTGTCTGTCATGGTCCTAAGAGACGAGAGCAGAGCTGACTGGAACACTTGCAGGATTAATAGGCAGTATAGTGCAAAATGTCAAAAATGGCAGAAGCAGTCAATTTTTTACTCTTCTCTCATAGTCAAAGCTGAAACATAAAAAGCATAATGGTGTTAGATTAATGAACTGCCCATTTTCTGCCAAGACTTATCTGACATCTGTTCTTTGATGTTGACTGAATAGTTTCACTCCTTGATATTGTATAATTGTCTGCTGTCTCACATTCAAGGACTAGCTATCTCAAAAGTACACAAAATTACTGGGCCACAGGGCACAGTTTTATAGTCATTTTGTCCCCCATTCATGTTCAAAACTGAATCCCTGGCCTTGGTGTGTCCTAGGGGTGGGAATCACCAGAGGTGCCACAATACTATATTATCACGATACTTGAACCACAATATCAATCAATCATGTTTTATTTATATAGCCCTTTTATACAAGCATGTCTCAAAGGGCTTTACATTGCATGCATATACATAGTACATCACATCATATACTACAGGGTCCGAAATTAACACCCGCCAAGCTCCAAATGCGCTTAGATTCTTCATTTGGCCTGTAATTTTCAGAAGCCAGGTGGCTTGTGGCGAAACTAAATAAATGTTTCAATACTACTGTTGTGTGTTGATTATAAATGAATACAGCCCGTTATATACGTTCACAACTGAATTCTAATCTTCAGACGCGAGCCGGTGCGGCAAAAGTAGACCAGGCGCGTATATTTTGCGGAGCGGAAGAGAGGAGCCGCCTTGGTTCTTATTTTTCTGCCCTGTTACCTCCTCCAGATCTGGCGAGTGTGGTAACGTCTAGCTTTGTCTATCTTCCGCTTAGTTCCTGATATCAGGAGTCAAAACACGTCTCTCTCTCGCACTCGCGCTCTCGGCAGGACATTTATTACTTCCGTGACAGTAGTGTAAAGAACACCAATAGCGTAAGGAAAGTGTAACACATGGTACATTTCACTGGGCTGTCTGGCTTCATTAGCTCTACTGACCGCGACCGCTAAACACATGTAGAAAAACACGGGAAACCACAGCTGATCTCACTACCCAGAATTCAATACTCTTAAAGAAACACGCCCAATTTCCAGCACTTTCACTGTCCTATACTCTTATCAATACAATTATTTTTCACTTACAAACTGCTCTGACCAGATTAAATGTATGTATGATACGCAACACAAAAACACTGTGTATTTACAGTACCAGTCAAAAGTTTGGAAACACCTGATTAAAAATGCTTTAAACTGTATAAACGTGTCTATAAACACTTCATGTTTCATATGATATGTCACATATAATAAGTACACATATCATATGTGTACTTATATAAGCAGTTAATCATAAGTGAAGTGCATTCAAATGTTTACTTTTTTTTGGTACTGCATGTGGTGACATTTATGTAGGATTAGATGCCATGCATTTTTAAATATGGTGGGTGGTATTGTTTTTAGATATGAAAGATTCTACAAGTCCTGAATCATCTGTATGTCATCATGAACACCAGTACGTACCAAAATAGTTAAATAACAAAATAATGCACCACCCCTCTCCCAGTGAGCGTACAAGATTTCAATTTTCAGTTAAAAATAAAACTTTTGAATGCAATTCACTTATAATTATCTGCTTATATAATTCCACATATCATATAATGAAATAGAAAGTGTCTATAGACAAGTTTA
>OMOT01077933.1:0-13260 GCA_900312575.1 Acanthochaenus luetkenii
ATGCATTGGTGAGTCCTATAAGCTGAGTTAGATATATTTCTCAGAGCAGCATGATAAAGTGGATCAAGCTTGGCCAGGACAGTGGGACAAGCAAATCTATAAATATTATCACCGTAGTCAAGCTGAGACAGGAAAAGGCCTGATACCAGCCATTTACGAGAAGATGGAGTGAAGCATGATTTTAATCTATATAAGAAACCAAGTGTAAACTTGAGCTTCTTAGTTAGCACTTCAATGTGATGTTTGAAGTTAAGATTTGTATCCAGCCAAATGCCAAGATAGTATCAGATAAGTATCAACAAACTCGACAGAAACACCTTCTGGGGTCAATGGAGAGAACGGGAATCACATAATTATTTGGTGCAAACAACATTGCCTTTGTTTTGTTTCCATTTAAAAGCAGTTTTAAATCATATAGAGCATGCTACAGAGAGATCAAATCAAACTAAGTTGGCAAACAGCTGCCTCAGCAGAAGGAGCACAGGAATACAATACTGTATCATCCGCATACATATGATACATAGTGTTTTGACAAATCACAAATATTCATAATCACATATAACAAAAAGAGTAACGCCCCCAAGATAGAGCCCAGGGGAACACCCTTTTCCAAAGTGACAGGGTTAGAAACAATATTGCCCAACCTGACGGATTGAGTATGGTCTGTTAAATAGCTCAGAAACCAGTCAACTACATTTTGACCAAAACTAGCATTTACCAGGATGTTATTTAAGATATAGTTTGTACACATGACTTGAAAGTGTAAAACTAAATATTCTTTCATACAGTTACACTTTGTGACCTCAAGGCGATTGTATGCTTTTCTCTATCACGTATAGCCTTCAACTCTTGAGAGAGGCAATCATTATAAGGTTATTATTATTGTCAGTATATTTATTTGTTTGGTTTTACCTTTATATCAGTCTGTGGAAAGTTCCAGTTGGAGTTATATTTAGTTATAGTTTAAAGTGTATAGTCTGTACTGTATATTTAATAAATCAACCAAAGACACATGTATAGAGCATGTGTCTTTAATTGAACAATTACATCTGAGAGATGTGATTCCCAAATGCCATGGTAATTATTGAAAAATAATTTGTTTAATCACATTGTTCCCTCAGGCATCATTATGTAGCTTGCACCCATCTGCCTCTGTTGAAAGAAAGCTGACGGATTCTAAAAAGGTATACATTCACTTTATTTGTTATTTGACGCTTCTACTATAGCTGTTGTTATTGCACAGATCGTGTAAAGTTAAATCTCCTCAGAAAGCAATACATCACAATGAGTGCCATTCAGTTTTTTTATATTAAATCAATTTGTCCAGACTAAGCCTGGAGTTATTCGTCCTATGACTGCCATTCCAAGACTGACAGTAGAAGATGAAGATGAATATCACCCCAACCCCTTCAGGCAGTATATTGTGAAGCAGCCCTTAACTCACAACAAAAAGGTACTGTACATCTACTGCACAAGTACATGTTACAGTATATGTATCTCAAAGGAAAATCTATCTATCTATCTATCTATCTATCTATCTATCTATCTATCTATCTATCTATCTATCTATCTATCTATCTATCTATCTATCTATCTATCTATCTATCTATCTATCTATCTATCTATCTATCTATCTATCTATCTATCTATCTATCTATCAAGATAGTTATCAGCCTATATTTTTAATTGTATGTAGGAGAGCATACTGAGACCTGTAAAAATACACCCTGAGCTTCCCGCCTCTGAAACGCACATTTATTGTGGTTTTTCCAAAGCATTTAATATTGCCCAATTGTCTTCTATTGTAGCCCAGTGAGAGCATGCAGGAGAACCTATCAGTGAAATTATGGTCTGTACATGTCAGGTTCATGGTTCACAGTCCTCAGGGTCTAAGGTCCAAAATAGCGAACGTATCATTTTAAAGCATTCTTCACATATCCCTCTATAGAACCGCAGAGAAGCTAAGCAGAATCTCAACTTCAGTCTCATGTTTTTGTGATTCATGCGGACTGCAGGAAGAGTAGCTGGAGTATTAGCTGCAGCTATAAACCAATAATACATATCAGCATCAGTTGTCCTGTGGATGAAGAAAAACTGGTTTGGAAAGTACATTAGTATATGGTAATTTTGCCCTCCAAACTTTCGTCATGAACTCCGATGTATTTGCAGAAAAAGTGCAGAAAAAGTGCACATGCTGTCTGGTCAGATGACACTTCAGCAACAACAGCTCAAACTACTTAAAAACCAGGTGGTGCAGCAGAACAGCCACAGAAATAATGACACTTTCCTGCAGCTTGTGGTACAAGTAACATATTTTCTTGCTGCATTTCTTTCAAATTTGACTGCTGGATATGGTTACATAGGCAGATTCTTGTTTTAATAATAATAATAATGTCCCCGAGGCCACCTGCCAGAGAACAAACTTGTTCACTATGCAATTTGATAGTTTTCATAAACACTGTGCCATGTACTAGCTCATTTTTTCCGCACATATAAAGAGATGTCACTCAAAAGTGATGTAAATACTAGAGCATATTTGTAGAAGCAGCAACTATCACGATGCTAATAAATTGCCATTACATTTTTACTGAACGCCAATAAAGAATAAAGAACCCACAAGGTCAAACTCTACACACAGATTACAGAGCTGAATACAAAACTAGAATCTAAAACTGGTCAATTTGTCTGAATATGTGACTGTGAATTGTTTCATCCCCGCTCATTAAGTGTCAAGGTCATCATGACAGTCTCCCATCAAGGAAACGACCAGCAGAGGTACGAGGGACAGATGAGACTGTAAACACTTAAACCTGGCTAACAATCTTGATGACCGCATGCTTTCAAGAATCTTCCACGACAGGGAGAGGGTTTTAACATGTCAACATTTGACATGTTAAACACTGTTTTCAATTTGAAAGGCAGACATTACCCCAGGAAATGCGGAAGAACAAACAATAGCACTATTTCTAATGCAGCAACCAAGTTTTACTTATTCCAGAGCTACCCTGTTGGACTGGTAAGAGCTTTGTAATGATGTGGAATATAATTATGTGCTTGGGACAAAATTAGAGTAAGGCAAGCACCAAAGGGTATTTATCTTCAAAGCTGCATTTCCATCTGAAGTCAGCTACCTGCTACTTACGTTTGCATAGTTGGTTGTTTGTGGCTTGCCCTGCTGTTTTTATTTAACAGTTAGATCTTTGATTCATTACTTTTAACATTATGCAGTAAGGTAATCATTTATTCATTTCAGCCCATGTTGACTGAATCTAAGGTGTTGGAATATTAAACGTTGCTTCCCGCTGCAGGATGCGTACAAACTTTTCTGCTCAAAGTTTGTAATTAGTACAAATCAAGCTTGACCTAAGAATGACCCATGTTTATGACATGCATATGCATATTTTGAAAGGCAATTTGGATGTGGGATATGGTAATGTTCTCAATAAAACATGGTTAAATAGAGCTTTAGGATGCTAACAGAAAGATATCTGAAGATGTTCAATATGTATTTTTAAATTCAAAATAAAAATCAACCAGTATAGGTTATAATAAAATAATTTGATTAATTATTAGATACCTCAGAAACCCTGCAGTTCTGTCCATTAGTTTAGACATTTCATTCCTTGAGTAAAACTCAATGACACGAAATAACTTTGCTTTGGCACTGTTGAAAGACAGTGGCAGATTTTAGCGTTACAGGTCAAGCTGATATCCTGCCATTCATGATGATGTGCACACTTCTCACATTTTATTACTGTCACCATCACTTCTTACTAGTTAATAAATGCTCTTATACTTGTAATGGCAATAGCAGATAGGTGAAATAGGTGAAAGTGTGGTTATTTGGTTAAATGCGAAACATGTGAATATGGGACATTTCAACAACCATTTATGGACAACTGTGAGCTAATGGGGTGAGCTTGTGAGCACAAAATGATTTATGAAAAGAAACATGGCTACTAGTGGTGCGTGCAGTGTGTTATACATCAAAGAATGAATCTGTTAATGCCTGCTTCCGCTCTTCTTTACAAGATGTAGACCAAAACAAAGGATAACAATATACGAGTTGAAATCATCAGTGTGAATCATTTTCTTCAGCGTAGTTGTGGTCCTTAGTTTGAGAGTATTTCAAATTCCCTGTGGTTCCTTCACGCCTCAAACAAAAAATTGCTCTGATTGGTATATGGTGGAGTATTGTCTGCCTTATATAGATAAATAAATATAATGAATGTTTTTTATTCACTGTTTTGTTTAATCTATAAATGCTGTTCTCGTTGCCATCATTATACCATTGAATTTGATCAATTAAAACACTTGACTAGATAATTACCTCTTGAGCCCTCTGCTCAACATTCACCACTCAGCGATATATGATGTCTTTGGTAGGGATATGTATGACTGTAATTACTCCTGTTACAGAAAAATGACCTATATGTTCTGATTATGGTAATTACATTTACATCTTGTCCATGTAAATACTTACATAATCACCTTTGGTGTTCAAACCCAATAAAGCATCTTTATGGCCACATAGATGTTTAACCTATATGTAGAATTGTTATTATAATTTATTCAGCTTTCAGAACACATCACAACTCAAAACACAGGTCGACATTGCCATTTTACGTTTCTATTCTAGTCACTTAGCTGATGCTCAGAATGGCTTGAGTGGCCACAGCAAAACAGGCTTTTGAGGTCCTCGATCACCATCATCACGAGAGACTGATTAGAAGCAATGGTCAAAGCTATAGTGCCCACACAATAGATCTAGCAAATATTCCAGGTTTCTGAGAGTATCTATGCATAATAGAGAAGCGATGCGTAAACAAATAAGAGGCAGAATTATTTTGTTTTTGTTGTATGCCAGGGAGATCTGGTGCAAGAGGAAGGCAGACGTGAGGGGGACGTGAAGGGTTCCTTGAAGAGGTGAGTAGTCAATTCACAGTAGAAGACAGGTGATGTCTATTCAGTGCTGACTTGGGTGGGATGGTCAATCCATCAATCGGCTGCCTGATGAAGAAGTGTCAGGGTCAGGTGCAATGATGGTGAGGTTGCTGGAGGGAAGGGAGAGCTATGCGACCAGTTGTGCAGCAGAGTGTAAGGCTGGGCCATGGCCTGAAGCTATAGGTGTGCAGTTCCCTTAGTGCATACCAATGGGAATAATATATTATATTTGGCATTTTGGACTGAACACCAAATGGTGCACATGCTTATATGTCATACAAAATGACACAAAATGATGACTTCTTCTCACGCCGTCTATTGCATAAATGTGGTGCTTTGATAGTATTTTTCCATAAGCTATAGCTGGTTTTAGAAAACTATAATAACAGTAAAAACGATGTAATTCACTATCTGTCCGTCATGTGCTTTATCTTTTCTTCTATTCTTGGACATCATCCAGTCATCCCACCCTATTGTGACAATTCATGAGAATGAAGCGCTGATTTCTAAAGAGGTAATGTATGGAGTTACTCAGAGAGACATTGAAGATGTTAGGTATTGACTGATGAAAATATAGTATACAGCACTGTATGAAATTCATATATTTGGTAACTGTACATTTACGGTAAGTGAGAGGTGCATTTAAGATGTCAGTATGCTTCATTGTAAGTGCATATTTACATCGTTTGTCTTTATTAATTGCTTCATTGGAGATAGATCTTAAAGACTTACAATTTTGCATTTCGTCAATGATAAAAGGCAACAGTATTGAAAAGACAGACCAGCCTCCTGACCTTGAACAGGTTCAAGTGCCAGGCTCTAGCTAGAGAAAACTGTTGGTGTGAAACACTGATATGCCATAAAAAGACAAAACATAACAAAACAAGGGAAACATTTCGCTGTGTTTCACCAAGGTGGTTGTATTTGACAGTAGTATCCTTATCCACCTCTATGCTGCCGTTAGGTTGTTTCTGGTCGGTTGCTTTGTGACATACGAACTGTTCCCCGGCATTAGTTGCATCAACACAAATATACCCTCCCAGCTGTTTGAAAAAGAACCTATTAAATACACGCAAATATTCAAATAAATAATGGCTGATCCAGACTGATTTTTTATGAAGGGGAGTGGGAAAACTGCCTACACATGTTCTGTCTACTATGAGGTACAAGTCAAGTCATTTTCTTGTCTTCTTTCAGTCTATTTAGTGGGTTATGGTTATTTCTAGCCTGGGACAGATTTTTGTTCATGCAGATAATGCAGAGAATTGTTAGTTTTTCCAAGTAGCTACTGACTTCACAGAGAAAAAGCTAAAGGGTGACACTCTGGAAAATAGCAATACTACTTTCCATATAACCATAACTATAACCATTTTGAGGTAAAAAAACCCTCAATAAAATGATTTTTTTGGTGCCAAAACCCATTGAGTGATTGGCAGTAAGTTCAAAAGCAAAAAGGTAATGTATTGCTGCTAATCATTTACATAGGTTTCACTTCTAAATACCTTGACATGTGTTTCACTCTGTGTACAGAAATATATATGATTCTATGTACCGGTAATTGGTCAATTCAATTCATTTTTGTTTTGGTACAAGTAGAGCAAACGTAGAGCAGGTGAGGTAGTCAATTATGATCAAATACACAATTAGTATTCATCACATTACAATCCTCAAGGGGAGAACACATCTTGAAGCAATTTCCCAATGGACTCAAGTCAGTCAGTTTCACTTAACTAAATGGGTAACCAATGGGTAGAATGGGAGATCCTGATTGTTGCCTTTACAGTCGGGCTTTCTCCCTACAAAATCGATAACTTTTATGTCCTTTTATATTTCAGGTGGAAAACATGTCTCTTGTAGAGACTGGGGAAGATGCTAATGCAAGTTCAAAAGGCCAAACATCTAGCAAAGAGAAGAACCCTGAAAGAGCAAATACATTCTCCTGGTCTGATCTGCTGATCACCGAGTCTGAAGACCAGATCACTCACCCTGTGAAAGATGGATTCTGGCCTGATGCTTCAACATCTTTCAGTCCTACTGAGGTGCCGATGGAAGCTTTTGAGACTCATATTTAAAACATCAGCAGAAGAGAGTGTGAAAATATTTTGAACGCTTTACATAATATAAAAAACGGAAGACTTATTTTTTCAAATGACCAATATCTGCTGAGACACGTCCAATAAAGACCATTACACAGCTATGAGATGCAAATATATGGCAAGTGAATTGTACCTTACTTTGCTTACATTGCTTACTTCAACTAACCAAGAGTGAAGAGTGAAGAGAGAAGAGAATACGTCTTTGCTCAAATAATGAATAAAACGTTTTTACAGTCTTGTTTGTGCCATTATTTAAGTGGGTAATGGTGTGTAGAGATACCGTAAGGTGCAAGGGTGAAAAATGCTATGACGGTGAGGAGAGAAAGCAGCCGTGATATGGCCCTGATCAGTACTTTCTTCATGGAAATACAAGCTTTGTTTTGAATGAATTTAAAGGAAAGAGAAAAAACAACAACAATTCAGGTAGTTAATGTGTTCTTTACACGTTGAGAAACTGACACGTGACACGCAACTTTTATTTCCCTCTGGTGCATATAGATTTGCATATCTCAAAAAAGAAATTCACAAAATAAAATTACAGCGTAATAACATGACAGACATTGACTGCTTGATAAAGGTATGAATAATACAACCGAAGAAACATTGGAAATGCAATAAAAGTATGAAGTGATGGGCATGTCCATCGAAGATAATGGGGGAATTAATGAAGCAAATCTACAGTTGCAGAGCGAGAGTACTCGACTGATCATTTGATTGCACCTCTCTTCACCTGATTAGATGTCCTAATGGAAATGCCTACTCAATCTGAAAGGGGCTCTTGGGCAAACCAGATTAAAATGGTGCAGGTGATTACCCCACTCACAACATCCACCATCTGTTGGGAACCTCACTGAGGTAGGGAGTAGGTTTGGAGTGATTTCAAGAGCAAATGTGGATCCGAAATCAAACTCGAGAACGTTGATCCACTGATCTAATAAAATATTGAATAGTGACTGAGTGCACAGCCGAGTGAGAGTGCCTGTCCATTCGCCTATTACACTGTATAGGACCGTTTCTCCCTTGAAATTCAACATTTTGTCATTTTAACTTCATTTGAAAAACATAGCTGTCTCTGCCCCAGCCCTCTCTTTGTTAGCCACATTTAAATCCTGGATAATTTTACAGTAGTTCTGGTTCTGGTGTTGTTTATTTATATGGGAAGAACCAGAGTGGATTTATCGACTAGTTATTCAGGATCTCTTCTATTCAGTAAGATCGCCTTATTGGTTAGGTAAGATTCAAACACTGCTTAACTCAATTTGATGAATAGGTGTCCGTTTGAAGTACTTCTTTACAAAACTATCGCGAGAAGCAATCTTCCCATAAATACATTTCCCATAAATGGTCAAACTCTTTTCACTTGAAACTGGAGTGGACACAATTAGTCTCAGAGAAGATGATAATCAACGTGTGCGTCTGTGGTCCAGCTGTGGACCAGGATGCAACAATACAGCTTTGATAAGTGTTCCAGGTTACCTCATGGAGTTACAACAGTGGCGACAACACATGCTTGCAGACAGGAGGACTATCGGGAAAATCAACATATCTCTCCTCTGCTTACCTCTGTCTCCCGTTCAGTTCGGGTGACAACTGATGACATCATCACCATAAATATATGAGAGGCTGCGTCCTACAATTATTCCAACTTTGTTGTTCCCACATACACATATGAAACGCTCACACATATGCACTACTCGCACGTACACTCATATTACTAACTACTCACGGTCCCAAAAATGTCTAGTGTCGTAGTGACGTGAAGTCCTATTTCTATATTGTGTATTAACAAAAAAAGAAAATAAGCCCAAAAGAAAAAAAGGTAAAATGCAGAACAGAAAAAAAAGACATGTTTGGACAAAAGAAGGAAAGGTAGCTGAATAATAATGGTTTGAGAAGTCTGATTTTAAAACACAAAACAACTGAAGTGGATGGAGACAAACGAGGGAACTGACTGATAAAAGAAGACTGGTTAAAAAGAGGAGCGAAAGGTGGGATAGGGGAAGAGCTTGATTTGAAAACAGCCTGAATATGAAAAGATGAAAGGAAGAAGAAAATGGATGGATGGTTTGATGCTCGTCTGAAAAGAGAAGAACAATCTCCTTCCAGAAAAGGAAAAATGAGCAAAGAGGAACTAAACAAAAATGTCATTTCCATATTGAACTTAGGATGAAGGGATTTAAATTTGATTTCTAATTAGGCCACAGGGTGCTACAGTGTTGAGCTGAGAGTCCAACAGGCTTCATGCAGCAACAACCTGAGCTCCAACCCCACTTTTTGTGTATAGAAGAGGTAGAGATCTGAGAGATAGGTTGGTATCATCTGATATGAAATTTGGAGCTCAGGTTGTTACAGTGTGAACCCTTTTGGATTTATAGGCTCAACACTGTAAATCCCTTCCTCCTAAATCATATATGAGTTCTTGTTTATTTCCTATTTTTTGTTTATTTTTCTCAGTATATGTACGTATGTATATACTGTACTGCAGATAAATCCATAGGTGGCGCCTACATGTACTGAATTGGTAAATGCTGTACATTTATCTAGGCCTGTGTGCTTTTTACATTTATAATATACGTAGCCTTGCAATCACATAGATATGACGTCACACTATAGCGATAGTGATATGGGCCGGGACTACTTCCACGATTAATGCGTGCGCATTGTCCCAACTTATGTTCGGTAAAATAAATCTAAAATAAATCTAATTCCATTAAAATATGGTCCTAGTGGTGATGTATGTATATGATAAATATATAATCGCCCCAAAATCATCACTCATGTTACGTCATTGTGAACTCGTGTTACGTCATTGTGAACTTGTGATTCCCACGCATTCCCTCGCCTAACGGCTCGGAGGGACATGTGCAATGCGTGGGAATTACTCGTCCTTCATGCAACACTCGTTCTGATTAGGGGGCAATTATATATAATTACTGTCTAGTTGCTGTATAACTATGTATGGACTTGTCTATTTTAGTTAAGTGAAGATAACGTAAATACTGTGACTGGAAGAAGGCAATGTTAACTGTTGCTACTTGTCCCACAATTCTTTGCCTTTCATGCTGAAGCCACCTTGTACATCAGATTCACAGCTGGAATGACTGGAGCCAGTGAAACAAGTTTTTAATATTCTTGAGGTCATAGAACAGATTTGTTAGAAAACACGCTGTAACCAAAACTAGCTTCCACGTTCAGTGCGAGCATGCAAGTGCAAATGAAACAGATGGTCTAATCTAGCTTTACATCTTGGACCTTTGGACCCCCAATGAGCCTGAGTGTAGCCTGAAATCCTCAGGCAGTCCCCTACATTGAAAACATTATTATTATTAGCATTAGTATAGCAATCATAGAGCATAATATATCACCAATCTTAGTTTTTCACATTCCTTCTCACATAGTTCCCACTTTGACAACCTTTGATTATAGCTGATAATGTTAACATCTTATTATGTAGACTACATTTTGAACGTTAAAATCAGAGTTTAAACGTATGAATTTCAATTAGCTAGACAATGTACATTCTAATAAATGCACCCGCATGCCATGTTGACGCCACACCCTGCAAGGGTTTTTTTCAAAGGGAAAACTGGAACACATTTGTTTTCACTGCAAAACACAAAGTGGCTCTTTTGAGACAAACTGCGTTATGCTGGCATGGTATAAATGGACCTGACTGTCAGAAGATGGCCATTACAAATTGGTCCAACCCCTTTGTTTTCTTAGATTCACCAAAGATCAATATCACATTGATGTTGATCAAGCTGATGTCAGTTTAGCAGTAAATTCAGACATTTGCCGGACAACAAGCGCTGCCAGACGCCATGTCGCTTGCTCAGGCATGCTCACATAAGAGCCAGCACGCCTCTGTAACTGATCATGATGACAACATGGAGCAGGGCTTTAGTTTCACAAGGTGACTCACCAGTGATGCAGCTTCAGGGGAAGAAACTCCCAGCGACTGTGAGTGCATACCTTACTTCATATACACACCCACATTCAAGGCACAACTGAACAATGGTGCAGATATCTTGTTCTTCATGGTTCTTTTCAAATGAAGTGTTGTGGAACAGAGGTCTTTCAGTCTCATTAAAGGAACATGGTGCCTGCATATCCATGTTCCATATGCTATATCTTGCACTGTATGACAGAATTGAATGCTAGTATTAAAGTGGGTCCCTATGAACTCTGTTGAATTTAATACAAATAGTAGACATCATAATGAGTAATTTGGTCGAGAGGGGACCGAAAAGGAAATAATGTAATTAGATCGTAGCAAATATCAACAAATGCATTACATTGAACTACTTGAACTACTGCAATAATCATTATATTATGACAATGGTGATAGAAAAAGCCTTTCATTTCATGTCTTTATCTCATTACACGTGTATTGATACAAATAAGACACAAAAGAATGGAGAGGAGCGGAGGAAATTACCTTCAATATAATGCTGACATTCATTAATAATAAAGCGAACTTGCTCAGGATAATATACAGATTCAATTATTGATAAAAAGAAAAGAAAAGAAGAGAAAATATGCATGTACATAGCAACTGATTCAGCAAGTGAGTGGGAATTGATAATCTATGAATATGCATTTAACAAATATGATTTCACTTAATTCTTACATATTGTTTTATCGGAATAAAAAACCTCAGACTCTGAGGTTCAGTGGCTTTGTCTACCAGACTGGATGTTTGGTAAATTATTCTCTCTCATCTCAGTATGTATTTGCATGTCCAGGCATTGGTGCTAAGCTTGGTGTGTATACAACCATTGGAAAGATTGGCGTCATTCAGTCACATCTTGTCATCAGGGGTTCAGAATTCAGCGCCTCTGGACAGCTTATATACAAACCCATTGTTGTGAGAAGCTGGACTGACATGAGGAATGGTTTGGGGGTGATCATAGAGATTTTTATGTCTCCTCAACACAGGCTGTTCTACAATAACGCTTCTCTAGTATTATCATCATCAAAGTCAGAGGGAATAAAGTTGGGAAAGACACACACACACAAAATCATCTAAATCAGTCATGTTTTCATGATTGCAAATTTGGAGGTTGTTATTTTTTCAAACCTGCACAAAGTGTACAGTGTAGCGATATGATGTCTCATATTTCCTTAGATGTTGTCCCGTCTGAAAATTAATCTAGCCTACAAGGGAATATTTTTAACAAGCCAGTTTCAGCCTTTCATGCTAACTCCAAACTGACCGCACCAAACAAAGATGCACTCAATTTCACCACTGTGTATGCTGCACAGAGAGAAGAATACCTTCCTGCATTGAGCACAGACAGACAAACAAAAATCTAATAACATTGCAACAAAATACCTAGAAGGAAGAATGCTATGTTATATGATGCAATTAATTACATTAATGAAACTTTTGTAAGGAAATTGGGTAATATACTGTTGCCTAGTTGGAGTTGGTATATCCTAGTTAGGAAAAGCCATATGCCATATATGTGCTCTTTTACACATGGTTTTTTTCTTTCATTTTGAGTCTGTGTACTTGGGCAACCATAGTGGCTGTCTTTAAAATACGAAGTGTCTTTTGAAACTGTCTTGTAAACCTCTTTTGTTCCCTGTCACTCAGTTCAGAAGGTACAAAGCAAATATAAAGGAGTTATAAAACAACTTATATATGTATTACTATTGCTGTTTCTGTCCAACTACAGCACTAGATGCAACAAGGGATTGAGCCTACAAATAGTCATCAAAGTCCAAAGCCTCTTTACTCCTGTCCTTATCTCGAGTTTGAACTTTGTATCCCTGAAAAAGAAAGGGGAGTGGCTACATATCTCAAACAGGTTTATGGCTGCCTGTGACAAGTTTCAAGCCACAGACATTTGCATGTTAAAACTGGAATCCACACCCTCCATCTGCAGACTGCTTATCATGTTGAGACACCTCCTTGTCTTTGTTTCGTTCAGCTTGCAGACACTAGCTTCCTCAAATATCAAGCATGGGATGAATATGTTGACAATATCCAAGTGGGATATTTTGGGACCATTCAAGAGGATTTTCGCAAAATTCACAGTCTTAATGTAAGTTACTGCTATAGAATGTAAGATAATGGTGTTGGGACTTCCAAACTGTTAAACAAGAAACAATAGCTGTGTTGGTTAAGAAAACATATTTATGCGCCTCAATTTCAAATGAATTCTCTGACAAATGAAATATTTGTGAGGATGTATACAAATGTGCTGATTGGGTA